>JASAND010013011.1:0-49319 GCA_030248195.1 Trissonchulus latispiculum
CCTCGAGTATTATCTTGGTCATAGACCAAACAAAATGTTTGGAAACGAAATATTCACAATAGCTCAATCCCTTAGCCTTGTCTGAAAAATATTTGCATTGTTGCAATCGCTGATCAGTCATAGTCTACAAAATGGGAAATCAATCTTCAATACTAGATTTTGGTTGTTGAAATATGCATATATTCACATTCGCATTGGAAAATTACATTGAACATTGAAAATTACATGGAAAATTCCGAGACATGGAGACCTATATAATTACTGTATGTCTATTCTTAAACTTGTCTTGTAGTTACGTCAACCACTATTAGTTCCTGTACCGAGCTTTGTTATTAAATATTTAGTGAAGTCTGAGCTGGAACTAGAAGTAAGGCTTGTAGGTGAGCAGAGGGGGGGGGGCAGGGGCAGGGTCTCTCGGCGCTTTTCCAGCTACGCAAACCGTGCCGCTGGGCAAACTCGGAGCGCTTCGCGAGGTATTACCATAAGTACCGCTAGGTAAACCAAAAGTGCCGGTAGGCAAGCCCTATCTAAGGCGAGATTTTCTAATGTTGGGAACACCAAACTCCGCCGTAACAAATAACTACACCTAAGAGAGAATTCCGCTTCTCACTCATTTTTGAATGCCGTATATATATCTTAAGGGAGGTTCCATACTTTTGGGCCATTTTTTGTTCTGCCTTGCCTGGAGGCAGAACTATTGCTACGGAAAATGGATATGGCTTAGCATTAAGGAAACCCTTCTCCGTTGAAAATCTTCAGCATTGCTGTAGTATGTTCTGTTTCTTTGTTTTAACCGAAGGGGGCCTGCGATATTTTTGAACAGTTACATTTAGGTTTTGCCTATTGCGGACGTAATTACAGTTAAATTAGATTTGAGTATTGCATGTTGTCTCACCTCCCCTCCCACTATAAAATTGCTGTTGTTCTTAATTTAGCACCCCCGAAATCTTAAATGTTAGATGGAAGATTACAAAGATGTTTGTATTTATGCAAATTAGATTTGTGCAGCCTGATCACTTCTCCGCCAGCTGCAACTCTGGATGGCTACATGCAAGTGTTGTAACAATGTTGGATGGTTGTTAAAAAAGCAAACGACAATTCAATTAACCGTCCTTAAGATGTTGCAATACTGGTCGAAACAGAGTCCACTACAATGATCATCGTTGTGGCTGTCGAAGAAATTTTAGTACACTTTGTATTGCAAATCTTAATTATACGGCTAAGATTAAAGAAGGCGCTGTCCTTCTAAAGATACAGAGAAAGCGAAGTATTTAAACACATTGCCAAATTTGAGATGAGACAATCTCTCCGGTCCCGGATAAATTCATATTGGATTATGGATTTTACTAAGCAGCAAGAAATACCAGCAACGTCGACGTAGTCGGTAGTTCAAGGATACAGTAACCATTTAGTGTAGGATCAGATCTAGGTAGTCTACATTTCCAACATTCCCACTTAGACTAGCTAGATCTGGCTTAGATCTGATCATATTTCAATAAATGTTCTAATCATTTGCAGTAACAGATGACTCTCACTGAGCTTGAACTGAAATTCCCACTGAAATCGACTTGGTTACTGTTTGCTCTGATTACACTCAGTTATACCAAGAGTACATAATACATAAGAGTATGACAGCTGGCATACTCTATGTATTATGAGCTCGCTACATCCGATGCGCGCTATCGGCTGACCCCCCCCATAAATCAGACCCCCCTCACCCCGCCCCTATACATGTACGGCGTCCAAACGGGGGGTCGGGCTCGTGCTTGTATATTTTGTACACAGATGTGTAAATCATACAAGCTTAAACCCCATACACAAATTGGGGCCCCGTCAAGTTTAACATGTAAGTATACTAACATAGACCCCGACCCCCCCGTTTGGACGCCGTACATGTATAGGGGCGGGGTCAAGGGGGGTCTGATTTATGGGGGGGGTTAGCCGATAGCGTGCAGAGGATGTAGCGAGCTCATAATACATAGCGTATGACGCTTGTCATACTCTTATGTATTATGTACTCTTGGTTATACCAACTTAGACAGCTTCAACTCCTTTGCTGAGACAATGAAGCTCACACTGCTTAGCAGATCACAGAAACACCTGTCCTGTTGAGACATATGTGGCAAGATAAAGTTCAACTTTAACCAAAACAGCTTATTTAAGCCAATGCGACTTTGTACAACCAATTGCCACCTCTTTCCGTTTCACTGCTTCGCGAATGAACATTTTTACTTTACGCTATCTGGGCCCATAACCTATTGGATTATGGATTTTACTAAGCAACAAGAAACACCAGCAACGTCGACGTAGCCGGTAGTTCAAGGACGCAGTAACCACTTAGTGTAGGATCAGATCTAGGTAGTCTATATTTCCAACAATTCAGGACTTCAGACACGTATTCATGTAGCAATTTTCATAGTATTTCACAATTTAAAACTATGTAGCGAAATGCAGGCCATAGTTGACCTGTAAATTCAGTTTTATCTTGTTATATTATACATTGACATTTTGATGCTCCTAGTAGCAGAACTATAACCCTTTTGGGGGTCTTCTTGTTCGACTTTCTCCGATGTCGCTGATTTTTACATATATATTGTCCAAACAGTATATTTTAACGAGATTTTAAGATTAAAGTCGTAAGTCTTACGGTTGTCGAGTAATTTCACCTCAAAGTTGAGGATTCATGTTCATAGGTTGTGAAAAAAAGTTGTCATTTTTCGCGTGCGCTAAAAATTCTCCCGACAAAAAATTATTAATCTGAACAAATTTTCCATCAAAATAATGCTTAAGTGTTGAACTTCGGTATCTTGGAATTAGAATTTTAATTTAGGCCTTTAAAATTTTTTAATTAATTTATTTTTGAAGGATTAAAAGTTAACATGATGCTAAAATCGTGTAAAGTTTTCATCCTTCAGGATCCTTAAGTGCCGTAATGTGTGAGGTAATTATACAACAAGTCACACTGGGGTGATACATCAAAGACAATTTTGTTTAGATGGCGACATATCTGTTGTAGAATATAGGAAATATCCGTGTGCTAAGCCTAAGTATACGGTAGATGAGTTTGAACCTAAAACGCAATCTTTCATGAATAAGTAAGATAAAATTATCATTAGCTAATTTCTTGGCTCAAGTATGACTCATAAATGTGAACTAGTTCAAGATGGCGGAACGCTATCAGTTGGGGTGTTGGTCGAGTCGTGGGTAGGTCGTCTGCAGCGAAGTTAGTCACCTCTGCTGTTTTGTGATTGTTTAGTTCTGTTTGAGTGATTCAAATTCCTGTTGAGATAATGTTTGGTTTATTTTAATATACGAATAAATAACTCTGTTAGTATAGAAGTTTGGACATTCACGAGCGAGCCCTATTTTACCCTAATACCAACCAACTACATCACCAGTTTACTGAAGTCTGGACATCGCACACCTTCGGCGAGAACTTGCAAACAATACGGTCAGTCTTATCGTGAATCTAGCACCAGGGTTTCATACCCAATGAAAGTGGCGACCGTGACAGTGGTAGATGTCCAAAAGTTATTCTGGACCTATCACTCGTAGTATAACGCGTAATTTACACGAAAAAGTTATACTTTTTCACGAACTTCCTCAAAGTGAAGAAGAACATCTGGAGACTCACAAAATGGCAGAGATAAATGCGGTCGGGGGTGACACTGCGGGGGTGAGAAAATTTGGGGGGGCCCAAAACCCACCCCAACCCCGGAGTGACAGCTCAACCAGGGGGGACACGCCCCCGGCCCCCTCCCCGATCCGATTCTATGCCGAGTGTTCAGCAGAATGGGGGAATTTTAACAAGTTCAGCTAGTCTTTTGACATTTCAACGCCCGCCGGGGGGGCGTTCGCTCACAGTTGTTAGCGAGTGCCCCACACCCACCCAAGATGAAAATTGGCGGGGTGGGACCAGTATGTCGACATTTTATGCTCCGCAACCTCCAACAGTATCAGTGTCTGACTTTACTGATATGTTAACGGGACGGTATGGTCCCCCGAGACAAGAAAATGTGGGGGTTGTTCCGGGAGAACCATCCTTCCCTTGACAGTCGCTCCTGGGCCGGGGGGGGGTGAGCCCGGGTGCTTCCCTGTCCAGCCATCAGTCAGAAACTACGGTGAAATCGCTGTTGGGGGTCTGACGCCCCTGTGTCTGAACCGGAGGGGGAGGAAATTTCAGAGCTCGGGAAAGGCGCATGAAGGGATTCCCTCCCCCGTCGAAAGTAATTGATATTGATCCTTATTTGGAAATGGCTGCTGAAAAAGGGGAAGGTGACCTCTACACATTGATGCAGGATTTTCTTGATCGCCTGTGTAAAAGGAAAGGGTTGGCCCCCCAGAAGTTGTCTGATATTTATCGTCAGCAGGAAAATTTAGTCAACAAAGTTCAGAAGCGTAGTGAACAGTTGGGGGAGCCCTCGGGGCAGGGTCGAGAAACTCCTGTAGGTGACCTGATTCAGCTAGGATTCAGGATAGTCGTCAGACCTCCCCAGCTCAGGGTTCTGATCCGGTGCAAACTGCCCCGGAACGGACCCTGACCCCTTCCCCCCGACCTGTACAAAATTCCTCCATTTCGCAAAATTTGGGGGATGGGCAAATTGTGGGACATCAAAATGTGGCCCGAACTCCGGGAGGACAGCTTTTGGGGACAAATTGGGGTCTAGCAGTGGATTTTGAATGGATACCTCCGTGTGAACAGTATCCACAGGGTACGTACAGAAAAATTCGTGCCCCCGCTTCCACTCAACTGACGGCTGCGCAGGGGCCTCAGAATGCAGCTCCCCAAACGCAGCAAATGGTCTGGGTCACCCCACAGCCCGGCAACTGCCAATATTATATGGTTCCGATAGCAACTCAAACTCCAGTACAAATTCTGGGGGGTCCCCACCTTGTTCCTGGGCTTCTCAGTGTGCGGTGCTTGCCCCTACGTATTCTACGGGTACTGCGTCCGGTCAGAATGTAGCAGTGAACGCTCCTGCTGGCGTTGTTAACGCGGCCGGAGCTGTTCTTGCACCATCTCTGGCTGGGCCCCGGCCCGATTCTCCTCAGGGGTCAAGTCCAAGCCAAGAATCTCCTCAGAATCCTGGGCGCAAATCTATGGTGAACCACCCCATCTCTCCTGTGCCAGCAAAGGATTGTGATGAGGACCAGGTATTCGCGGCAACCCCACGAATGGATAAGTCTTTGTATGGGGCTCGCCCGAGACATCCTAATCCATCTACGATGGAGGCTACTGACATTTCGGTAGTCAAGCACAACGCTGCTTTGTATTGTACGTATATGGAAATTTTGCGGGAAGTCCCCAAATTTGAACCAGAAACTGCGTATATGGATGATTGGCTTTCGCAATTCGTTTTGGCGGCGACTATACATCAGATTCCAGAAGATCAGTGGGCAAGGCTTCTGTATAATAAATTGGGAGGTAAGGCTCAGGTGTATGCCTCGAAGGTGGGCCCGAATATTACCGATTCTTTTGAAAAGATTACGGAATCCTTACGCTCTCAATTTCCTAAGCCCCAGATGTCCATCCAGGAACGATATACCATGTTTGTTAACCGGACACAAAACCCGGGAGAGACTGTACGTAAGTTTATCTCGGAGCTCCAAGCAATGGCCTTGGATATTTGGTTTACCCCGGAGAAGAGGGACAAGCACTGCGCACAGCAGGTATTCGTGAGGATAAACCTCGCTATGCCATGACCATGGCGACTATTGTTTCGCAAAGAACCCACTATGGACAAATTACGCCGAGTTATTGATAAATTAGATTCGCGGTTGGCTAAGTGTCAACCTGAGGAGGTCATGAATGCCATAACCTCCGTCTATCAGGTTGAGTCTAAAGAGGGGGTAAAGCCCGCGCAAGTTAATTTTGCTAAAGAGTTGCAATCTTTGAAGGAGTATTTTGAAAAAAAATTGGAATCGATGGCGAAACCGGAAGGGCCCCCCAGACCTAGGTGTCAGTTCTGTGGGAGGTGGGGTCACGACCCAGACCGGTGTTGGGATAAAAACCCCCAACTGGCCCCCACCTTCTGGAAAAATAAAGGAGTCGGCGTGAACAGGTGGCTGGAGTGGAGGTTTCCTCCACTCCTGCTCCTACCCCCCAGGCCACGCAGGGTTGTTATGCGTATCCCACAACACAGGTGCCGTGTGTCCCTGTGCCAGTGTATACATACGTACAACAACCTGCCACGCAGCTGTGGCAGCCGGCTCCGGGATATCAGATCGTGGGGACCGCGCCCGGGGTGGCTGCGTCTGCCGCCGCCCCGGCCCCGCTTCCGGCCCTGGTTCCGGTGCCTGCTCCTCAGGCTGCACCACAGGCTCAGGGGGGTAACGTTCAGATCCCAGACAGGTTTGTTCGTGCCTCAAATCAGCAGCCAGCGGCAATTCCGTCGGTGTCGGGGGAAGCTCAAGGGGGGGGGGCTTATGCTCCCCAAACTTCCCACCCAAACTCTTGTTAGTCAGATGGTTAACCAGCTACATGTGGGCTACGTTGAAGTGGAAAAAAAGCTGGAACAACATATTTTCTTGCTAGATTTGCCAACGGAAGAGGTGCAAGGGGCGCCTATGAGCGAAAATCGCGTACCTCGCTTATTGGCGGTGGTCGAAGAAAATTTTGCCCTTTTATTGGATATGTTTAGTAGTACGTCTTCTCTCATGTTTCAGTATTTCGAAACTATTCAAAAACAGCTGGAAAAGTTGCGTAAGCTTACGAATGACATGGGAACACATGTGGGGGAAACCCCTTTCAGACTGGCCCCCGGGCCGACGGTGCCGCTTTAATGGCTGCTGATGTACCAGCACTGAGTGATTCCCTTGAAGGTGCCCCCACACATCAAGAGTTGATTCCGAAGTTCCGAAAGTACCTAACATGAAAGGGGAGGCTCTTTTCATTCAGCGTCAATTTACCCTCAAACTTTGACTGAATTTGAATTAGAGGTGGTTTTGGCGGCAGGGGATAACACCCCGGCTATTATGCTTGAGATTCAAACTGCTCGGTTGATGGCCATTATTGACACGGGGGCGACCATCTCCATCCTCAGCCAAGGCGGCCTAGACCGCCTGCTTCGTGCCGGCGTGGATGTGCGGGTTCAGGTTGCAGACTCCATTCAAGCCCGTACCTCAGGTAATGCTCCACTATGTATAGGGAGCAAAGTTGTTTTATCGTTTACTTTGGGGCCGGTTGCTTTTCAGTGGTACTTTTATTTGGCTCCTGATTTTCATAAAGACATTTTAATTGGAACTGATTTCATGAAAGCGTATAAATGGGATATTTGGCTTTCTTCTAATAAAATTTTTATGGACGGATTTACGTATTCTCTTATGAAACCAGCTGAAATTCGTGCTGAGTGGGGCCTGGAATCTGAACCCGTATTCGAGGCAGTCATGGCTGTTGAGGTGGTGGTCCCCCCGCTCTCCCAGACTTGAGCCCCGGCTCAGGATTCGGCCAGGCTCTCGGTCGAACCATATATGTTTGAACCGTTTGAGTCGTTTGTGCATAATAGCCGGGTTCTTCCTTATGCGGGGGTGGTAATCCCTTCCGAGAGAAAATTTCAATTTCTCCTGGCAAACCCTTTGTATTATGGTATTGTATTTTGTATTGTGGCGGAATCTTTGTAATGACTGAACCCTCAAAACAGTGTTCAATTTTACTAATAGTTTACGACCATACTCCCTATGCTTAGCGTTTGAGAACCTAACAGGTTGGCATATTTGGATAAATCTCGTTAGTGTTTAATGGCACTCTCTTACTTTAAATTCCACGTATTAAATTTCAGTCCTCAAATTGTCGTGATAAAAAATTGATCTTGTCCTTTTAAATTAATTTTATGTACCTGCACTAAACTTCTACAAACTGTTGAATAGGCAAATGAGAGAACCGCACATATATACTATTTCATTTAGTATTGGAAACTGGTTGATAACGAGTGAGCAAACTTGTAACACGAATAATGTCCTCATCTTGTGTGCAAGCATTAAAGTTAGATCCAACACTACGGAATGGAAATACTCGAGTCGTTGAAAGTGGTGAATTGCAGAATTGCAGTGACCACATACAAATGCCAGCCAGTAGCTGTTATCTTTTTAAGGTACATTCATCTCCGGATACAATACAATGCATCTCGCCTACCCTGAATCCCATACAACAGATGCGCACGAACTTAGCCAAACACAGCACCCAATTAATGCACAATACACTAGTACACACAATAGTATATAGTGTTTATTGAAGGTGGCGACGCCATTATTGATGAGCTTGTGTACTTGTTTTCTCTAATGTGGCACTATGAAAGGATCCCGGAGAGCGAATCGTCCCGATCTATAAGAACGGGGACCGAAACAGCTGTAGCAACTACAAAGGGAATTTCCTTACTTTGCGTTTCACTTGTAGCTCTTTGAGTCGTCATATTCAACGGATTGCAGAAGAAGATTGCCGACTTTAACGTACCAAGCATTGAGATACTGTCGCTCTGAGAACGTTCGAAAATCTTTGTTTACGGCGACTTCTGGGTGTAAGCGAAAGGGACAGAATTCGAACCTCCGCCATTCATCATTGTTGTCACCGCTCCCAACCCGTAGATATGATTGCAAGAAGACGGAGATTGCAGTGGATAGGGCATGTCATACGGTTGGGCCTCAACGACTTCCAGAGAGATGTCTGACATAACCGCCCTCGGTCAGGAAGCTTTCGAAACGCCTTCGATATATTCACCCGTATTCACCTGTCCCGGGGTGGGGGGACTATTGCCAGGTCAATTTTTCCCGCCATGATCGCGATCTTCAGCAGTTGGCAGCATCTCCCGGGAAGGACCACTTTCCACCATTCCCGAGAAAGTTCCCTGAAGGTGGGCTCCGTTTCTATACTGGCAAACTCGGATCACGTATCGAAAGCTTCTTTCTCGGGGCGTTCAGTCAGATGTCAGACCTATCTTCGGAAGTCGTTGAGGGCCCATCCGTATGACATGCCCTATCCACCGCAATCTCCGTCTTCTTGCAATCATATCGCATGTTGGAGCGGTGACAAGAATGATGAATGGTGGAGGTTCGAATTCTGTCCCGTTGCCACCCAGAAGTCCGCCGTAACACAGGTTTTCAAAACGTTAGAGCGACAGTATCCGGTACGCTTGGTGCGTTAAAGTCGGCATGCAGAGTAGTGATCAAATATATCCCACCATCATAATACCGTGTTTCGCATAGGGTTGGTTTTTTCCGAAAAAAAGTCCAGCAGAAAAAGTGGACCACTTTTTCGGGTTTTTCTACTTTTTTCTCCTGGCCTAATCATGTCAGATGATTCAAAATTTGTTTCTATGACATTTTGTAGCCTATCCTACTAATTTGTTCAGTGGCATACTGTTTTGTATTATTCTTTTATTAACTTTTCGACGTACCCAATCTGAGCAATTGTGGAAAATTTAGGAAAATTGAAAAACTCACCCCAACACCGAACCTAACTGAATGACATTGCGATCCTGCAACCGTCCTGATGAGCAGTTATGCCAAGAAGACTGCTCGATCGCAATGTCACCGATGTTGGTAAACTTTCCATGCACACGCATATTGTGTTTGTCTTGTTTTCGTGGAAAAAATGCATTTTTACACAGATTTTTGATGAAATTTTGACATTTGGAAACATAGAAACCTGGTAGTTTTGGTCAATTTTAAGCAAACAGAAGGTCGCACATGCGTAATATATGCTGCTTTCGTGTAATTATGCCCATTTCGGGAAACAAACGTGCCCCTCCCCAGTTGTTTCGTCTGCAATTTTCACTTTTTTCTGTGTTTGAGCAAACTTCGCTATTTTTGGGCGCAATTGCAATTCTTTCTTCTGAAACGCAGTATTTTTGTCAGCTTTGGTTTGGTATACGTACAATTTGTTGTTTTGAATCTGTTTTGTAGCGCAACACGTACTAAACATACATACATAACTGTGAACAGTTTCGGTTTTTTGTAGGCGCGCCCTCCTTAATACCCCCTTACCAATGTTGTTGTTTTCGAACTATTTTTTGCAATAGCTTGTGTTTTTCTCAATAATATGCCACTTAAATTTTTCAGTGCGCAGATCTAGTCATTTTTGTGCAAAACATTTTCACATGAGTCAGTTCCGTCGATGTTTTTTCTGCCACCAAGTTGGTCATTTAGCGGCTACATGTCCTTTCCGTATAAATAGTTTTCGATGTCAAGTTTGTTTTAGTGATCAAACCAGTGATATTATCAGAAGAACACAGCCCAGTCAATTCCCCATTTTTGCCAAGGGCAACCAATTTTTCCTCCAATTTTTCGTTTTTGCCCCCATACTTGCATAGCTCAATGCGCAGTTTTTTTCCGCCAAGTCTGCTTAGCCTATATGTGCCCCACCTATCAGATGTTTTTCTTGTAGTTTTGTCAGCTTTCCGAACGCGTATTTAGGCTTATTCAGACGTCCAATTCACGGATTTCGCCATAGTCACTATTTGACTTTGTCTGGATGTTCCAATTTTCAAACTTTTTCTGGTCGAAATTCAAGGTCTACGTACAGAAACGAATTCAATGTTATTCCTAGTTGTGGCCTAGGAAACTATACCAGAAACAGCCATTCTTTTCGTCCTAACCCTCAAACTTCTTTTTCTTGGTCGAAAAATCCGTCCGAAAATGGTCATTTTCGATTCGATGTACGTCCAAATTTTTCGGGCTACAATTTTTTACGAAGTTGCAGAACCAAACAAAGCTTATGATTAGGAGTTTTAGGCGCGCGCGAAAAACTGGGTCTCTGCGACTTTCTTGTGAGTCAGGGGTGGACTTACTTGGGCCGAAGAGCAGCATCCGTATGCGCTGTGGCCTGTTCCCATGTGATGCTTCGCCACTGATTCCTGTCCGCAGCAAGATCCACGATGATGTTGGTGAAGCTGTTCCGCCAGTTGTGCTGTATCCGTGTTTTAGATGGTCGAGATCTTTGGAAACAAGGCTGTCCCTCGTGCCCCTAGCGGCACTGCAAGTGCACCGCCAAGAAGAAGGTTTTGGGTTGCGCCAGATTGAGTGGCATTGGCGGTCCGGGCTCATCCTCGCGACGTGACCGAGCCAGCGCAATCGATTCCTTCTCAGGATCATTTCGACCATGGGCTGATGGCAACAAAGCTCTCTGATTCTGGTGTTAGGTAGCCGCTGCAAGCGGCTGACTCCCACGATGCATCTCTTTGCAGACATCTGGAAGACCTCCATTTTCGACACATTGTCTCGAGTAGTGGGCCAGGTCTCAGAGGCGTACAGTAGGACATATGTGACAGTAGCGTTGTACACTCGCATTTTAAGTTTTATTGAGTGATCTCGGCGGCAGAAAACGCGTTCTCTAAGCTGGCCAAAAGTGCGTGGAGCTTTCGCGATTCTCGAGCCAATATCGCCGGAGGCACCAACACGCTGGCTGCTGATAAGTGATAGCTGAACCAAGATAGGTGAACGAATCGGCGACTGCTATTGCTTCTCCGTAGATCGTAAGGCTTGGAGGTCTGTTAAGGTGGAAGTACATTGCGAAAGTTTTTGATGGTTTTATGTGAATACCAAGTTTACCAGCATTGGTGACATTGCGATCGAGCAGTCTTTGGCATAACTGCTCATCAGGACGGTTGCAGGATCGCAATGTCATTCAGTTAGTCGGTGTTGGGGTGAGTTTTTCAATTTTTCTAAATTTTTCACAATTGCTCAGATTGGGTACGTCGAAAAGTTAATAAAAGAATAATACAAAACAATACACGAACAAATATCGGTTAGGATAGGCTACAAAATGTCATAGAAACAAATTTTGAATCGATCTGACATGATTAGGCCAGCAGAAAAAAGTAGAAAAACCCGGAAAAAGTATCTACTTTTTTCTGCTGGACTTTTTTCGGAAAAAACCAACCCTATGCGAAACACGTATTATGATGGTGCGATATAGACACTAATCTCATGCCGACTTTAACGTACCAAGCATGTAGATACTGTCGCTCTGAGAACGTTTGAAAACCTGTGTTTACGGCGACTTCTGGGTGTAAGCAAACGGGACAGAATTCGAACCTCCACCATTCATCATTCTTGTCACCGCTGCCAACATGCAGATATGATTGCAAGAAGACGGAGATTGCAGTGGATAGGGCATGTCATACGGATGGGCCCTCAACGACTTCCGAAGATATGTCTGACATCTGACTGGAAACGGCCCCGAGAAAGAGCTTTCGATACGTGATCCCGAGTTGCCATTAAGGAAATGAAGCCTGCCTTCAGAGAACTTTCTTGGGAATGGTGGAAAAAAGGGTCCTTCCCGTGAGATGCTGCCAACTGCTGAAGATCGCGATCGATGGCGGGAAAAATTGACCTGGCAATGGCCCCCCGCACCCGCGGGGACAGGTGAATACAGGTGAATATATCGAAAGCGTATCGAAAGCTCTTAATCGGGGTCGTTTATGTCAGACATATCTTTGGAAGTCGTTGAGGCCCAACCGTATGACATGCCCTATCCACTGCAATCTCCGTCTTCTTGCAATCATATCTGCAGGTTGGGAGCGGTGACAACAATGATGAATGGCGGAGGTTCGAATTCTGTCCCTTTCGCTTACACCCAGAAGTCGCCGTAAACAAAGATTTTCGAACGTTCTCAGAGCGACAGTATCTCAATGCTTGGTACGTTAAAGTCGGCAATCTTCTTCTGCAATCCGTTGAATATGACGATCTCAAAGAGCTCAAGTGCAACGCAAAGTAAGGAAATTCCCTTGTAGTTGCTACAGCTGTTTCGGTCCCCGTTCTTATAGATCGGGACGATTCGCTCTCCGGGATCCTTTCATAGTGCCACATTAGAGAAAACAAGTACACAAGCTCATCAATAATGGCGTCGCCACCTTCAATAAACACTATATAATATTGTGTGTACTAGTGTATTGTGCATTAATTGGGTGCTGTGTTGGCTAATTTCGTGCGCATCTGTTAGGATTCAGGGGGTAGGCGAGATGCATTGTATTGTATCCGGAGATGAATGTACCTAAAGATAACAGCTACTGGCTGGCATTTGTATGTGGTCACTGCAATTCTGCAATTCAAATTTCAACGACTCGAGTATTTCCATTCCGTATGTTGAATCTAACTTTAATGCTTGCACACAAGATGAGGACATTATTCGTGTTACAAGTTTGCTCACTGTTATCAACCAGTTTCCAATACTAAATGAAATAGTATATATGTGCGGTTCTCTTATTTGCCTATTCAACAGTTTGTAGAAGTTTAGTGCAGGTATATAAAATTAATTTAAAAGGACAAGATCAATTTTTATCACGACAATTTGAGGACTGAAATTTAATACGTGGAATTTAAGTAAGAGAGTGCCATTAAACACTAACGAGATTTATCCAAATATGCCAACCTGTTAGGTTCACAAACGCTAAGCATAGGGAGTATATCAAACTATTGGTAAAATTTAACACTGTTTTGAGGGTTCAGTCATTACAAAGATTCCGCCACAATACAAAATACAATACCATAATACAAAGGGTTTGCCAGGAGAAATTGAAATTTTCTCTCGGAAGGGATTACCACCCCCGCATAAGGAAGAACCCGGCTATTATGCACAAACGACTCAAACGGTTCAAACATATATGGTTCGACCGAGAGCCTGGCCGAATCCTGAGCCGGGGCTCAAGTCTGGGAGACCGGGGGGACCACCACCTCAACAGCCATGACTGCCTCAAATACGGGTTCAGATTCCAGGCCCCACTCAGCACGAATTTCAGCTGGTTTCATAAGAGAATACGTAAATCCGTCCATAAAAATTTTATTAGAAGAAAGCCAAATATCCCATTTATACGCTTTCATGAAATCAGTTCCAATTAAAATGTCTTTATGAAAATCAGGAGCCAAATAAAAGTACCACTGAAAAGCAACCGGCCCCAAAGTAAACGATAAAACAACTTTGCTCCCTATACATAGTGGAGCATTACCTGAGGTACGGGCTTGAATGGAGTCTGCAACCTGAACCCGCACATCCACGCCGGCACGAAGCAGGCGGTCTAGGCCGCCTTGGCTGAGGATGGAGATGGACGCCCCCGTGTCAATAATGGCCATCAACCGAGCAGTTTGAATCTCAAGCATAATAGCCGGGGTGTTATCCCCTGCCGCCAAAACCATCTCTAATTCAAATTCAGTCAAAGTTTGAGGGTAAATTGACGCTGAATGAAAACAGCCTCCCCTTTCATGTTAGGTACTTTCGGAACTTCGGAATCAACTCTTGATGTGTGGGGGCACCTTCAAGGGAATCACTCAGTGCTGGTACATCAGCAGCCATTAAAGCGGCACCGTCGGCCCGGGGGCCAGTCTGAAAGGGGTTTCCCCCACATGTGTTCCCATGTCATTCGTAAGCTTACGCAACTTTTCCAGCTGTTTTTGAATAGTTTCGAAATACTGAAACATGAGAGAAGACGTACTACTAAACATATCCAATAAAAGGGCAAAATTTTCTTCGACCACCGCCAATAAGCGAGGTACGCGATTTTCGCTCATAGGCGCCCCTTGCACCTCTTCCGTTGGCAAATCTAGCACGAAAATATGTTGTTCCAACTTTTTTTCCACTTCAACGTAGCCCACATGTAGCTGGTTAACCATCTGACTAACAAGAGTTTGGGTGGGAAGTTTGGGGAGCATAAGCCCCCCCCTTGAGCTTCCCCCGACACCGACGGAATTGCCGCTGGCTGCTGATTTGAGGCCCGACCAAACCTGTCGGGGATCTGAACGTTACCCCCCTGTGCGTGTGGTGCAGCCTGAGGAGCAGGCACCGGAACCAGGGCCGGAAGCGGGGCCGGGGCGGCGGCAGACGCAGCCACCCCGGGCGCGGTCCCCACGATCTGATATCCCGGAGCCGGCTGCCACAGCTGCGTGGCAGGTTGTTGTACGTATGTATACACTGGCACAGGGGCACACGGCACCTGTGTTGTGGGATACGCATAACAACCCTGCGTGGCCTGGGGGGTAGGAGCAGGAGTGGAGGAAACCTCCACTCCAGCCACCTGTTCACGCCGACTCCTTTATTTTCCAGAAGGTGGGGGCCAGTTGGGGATTTTATCCCCAACACCGGTCTGGGTCGTGACCCCACCTCCCACAGAACGACACCTAGGTCTGGGGGCCCTTCCAGTTTCGCCATCGATTCCAATTTTTTTCAAAATACTCCTTCAAAGATTGCAACTCTTTAGCAAAATTAACTTGCGCGGGCTTTACCCCCTCTTTAGACTCAACCTGATAGACGGAGGTTATGGCATTCATGACCTCCTCAGGTTGACACTTAGCCAACCGCGAATCTAATTTATCAATAACTCGGCGTAATTTGTCCATAGTGGGTTCTTTGCGAAACAATAGCCGCCATGGTCATGGCATAGCGAGGTTTATCCTCACGAATACCTGCTGTGCGCAGTGCTTGTCCCTCTCCTCCGGGGTAAACCAAATATCCAAGGCCATTGCTTGGAGCTCCGAGATAAACTTACGTACAGTCTCTCCCGGGTTTTGTGTCCGGTTAACAAACATGGTATATCGTTCCTGGATGGACATCTGGGGCTTAGGAAATTGAGAGCGTAAGGATTCCGTAATCTTTTCAAAAGAATCGGTAATATTCGGGCCCACCTTCGAGGCATACACCTGAGCCTTACCTCCCAATTTATTATACAGAAGCCTTGCCCACTGATCTTCTGGAATCTGATGTATAGTCGCCGCCAAAACGAATTGCGAAAGCCAATCATCCATATACGCAGTTTCTGGTTCAAATTTGGGGACTTCCCGCAAAATTTCCATATACGTACAATACAAAGCAGTGTTGTGCTTGACTACCGAAATGTCAGTAGCCTCCATCGTAGATGGATTAGGATGTCTCGGGCGAGCCCCATACAAAGACTTATCCATTCGTGGGGTTGCCGCGAATACCTGGTCCTCATCACAATCCTTTGCTGGCACAGGAGAGATGGGGTGGTTCACCATAGATTTGCGCCCAGGATTCTGAGGAGATTCTTGGCTTGGACTTGACCCCTGAGGAGAATCGGGCCGGGGCCCAGCCAGAGATGGTGCAAGAACAGCTCCGGCCGCGTTAACAACGCCAGCAGGAGCGTTCACTGCTACATTCTGACCGGACGCAGTACCCGTAGAATACGTAGGGGCAAGCACCGCACACTGAGAAGCCCAGGAACAAGGTGGGGACCCCCCAGAATTTGTACTGGAGTTTGAGTTGCTATCGGAACCATATAATATTGGCAGTTGCCGGGCTGTGGGGTGACCCAGACCATTTGCTGCGTTTGGGGAGCCGCATTCTGAGGCCCCTGCGCAGCCGTCAGTTGAGTGGAAGCGGGGGCGCGAATTTTTCTGTACGTACCCTGTGGATACTGTTCACACGGAGGTATCCATTCAAAATCCACTGCTAGACCCCAATTTGTCCCCAAAAGCTGTCCTCCCGGAGTTCGGGCCACATTTTGATGTCCCACAATTTGCCCATCCCCCAAATTTTGCGAAATGGAGGAATTTTGTACAGGTCGGGGGGAAGGGGTCAGGGTCCGTTCCGGGGCAGTTTGCACCGGATCAGAACCCTGAGCTGGGGAGGTCTGACGACTATCCTGAATCCTAGCTGAATCAGGTCACCTACAGGAGTTTCTCGACCCTGCCCCGAGGGCTCCCCCAACTGTTCACTACGCTTCTGAACTTTGTTGACTAAATTTTCCTGCTGACGATCAATATCAGACAACTTCTGGGGGGCCAACCCTTTCCTTTTACACAGGCGATCAAGAAAATCCTGCATCAATGTGTAGAGGTCACCTTCCCCTTTTTCAGCAGCCATTTCCAAATAAGGATCAATATCAATTACTTTCGACGGGGAGGGAATCCCTTCATGCGCCTTTCCCGAGCTCTGAAATTTCCTCCCCCTCCGGTTCAGACACAGGGGCGTTAGACCCCCAACAGCGATTTCACCGTCGTTTCTGACTGATGGCTGGAGAGGGAAGCACCCGGGCTCACCCCCCCCAGGCCCAGGAGCGACTGTCAAGGGAAGGATGGTTCTCCCGGAACAACCCCCACATTTTCTTGTCTCGGGGGACCATACCGTCCCGTTAACATATCAGTAAAGTCAGACACTGATACTGTTGGAGGTTGCGGAGCATAAAATGTCGACATACTGGTCCCACCACGCCAATTTTCATCTTGGGTGGGTGTGGGGCACTCGCTAACAACTCTGAGCGAACGCCCCCCCGGCGGGCGTTGAAATGTCAAAAGACTAGCTGAACTTGTTAAAATTCCCCCATTCTGCTGAACACTCGGCATAGAATCGGATCGGGGGAGGGGGCCGGGGGCGTGTCCCCCCTGGTTGAGCTGTATCTCCGTGGTTGGGGTGGGTTTTGGGCCACGCCAAATTTTCTCACCCGCGCTGTGTCTCTCCCGTCGGCATTTATCTCTGCCATTTTGTGCGTCTCGTGATGTTCTTGTTCACTTTGTGGAAGTTCGTGTAATAGTATAACTTTTTTTCGTGTAAATTACGCGTTATACTACGAGTGATAGGTCCAGAATAACTTTTGGACATCTACCACTGTCACGGTCGCCACTTTCATTGGGTATGAAACCGTGGTGCTAGATTCACGATAAGACTGACCGTATTGTTTGCAAGTTCTCGCCGAAGGTGTGCGATGTCCAGACTTCAGTAAACAGGTGATGTAGTTGGTTGGTATTAGGGTAAAATAGGGCTCGCTCGTGAATGTCCAAACTTCTATACTAACAGAGTTATTTATTCGTATATTAAAATAAACCAAACATTATCTGAACAGGAATTTGACTCAAACTATAGAAATACTCAAACAGAACTAAACAATCACAAAACAGCAGAGGTGACTAACTTCGCTGCAGACGACCTACCCACGACTCGACCAACACCCCAACTGATAGCGTTCCGCCATCTTGAACTAGTTCACATTTATGAGTCATACTTGAGCCAAGAAATTAGCTAATGATAATTTTATCTTACTTATTCATGAAACATTGCGTTTTAGGTTCAAACTCATCTACCGTATACTTAGGCTTAGCACACGGATATTTCCTATATTCTACAACAGATATGTCGCCATCTAAACAAAATTGTCTTTGATGTATCACCCCAGTGTGACTTGTTGTATAATTACCTCACACATTACGGCACTTAAGGATCCTGAAGGATGAAAACTTTACACGATTTTAGCATCATGTTAACTTTTAATCCTTCAAAAATAAATTAATTAAAAAATTTTAAAGGCCTAAATTAAAATTCTAATTCCAAGATACCGAAGTTCAACACTTAAGCATTATTTTGATGGAAAATTTGTTCAGATTAATAATTTTTTGTCGGGAGAATTTTTAGCGCACGCGAAAAATGACAACTTTTTTCACAACCTATGAACATGAATCCTCAACTTTGAGGTGAAATTACTCGACAACCGTAAGACTTACGACTTTAATCTTAAAATCTCGTTAAAATATACTGTTTGGACAATATATATGTAAAAATCAGCGACATCGGAGAAAGTCGAACAAGAAGACCCCCAAAAGGGTTATAGTTCTGCTACTAGGAGCATCAAAATGTCAATGTATAATATAACAAGATAAAACTGAATTTACAGGTCAACTATGGCCTGCATTTCGCTACATAGTTTTAAATTGTGAAATACTATGAAAATTGCTACATGAATACGTGTCTGAAGTCCTGAATTGTTGGAAATATAGACTACCTAGATCTGATCCTACACTAAGTGGTTACTGCGTCCTTGAACTACCGGCTACGTCGACGTTGCTGGTGTTTCTTGTTGCTTAGTAAAATCCATAATCCAATAGGTTATGGGCCCAGATAGCGTAAAGTAAAAATGTTCATTCGCGAAGCAGTGAAACGGAAAGAGGTGGCAATTGGTTGTACAAAAGTCGCATTGGCTTAAATAAGCTGTTTTGGTTAAAGTTGAACTTTATCTTGCCACATATGTCTCAACAGGACAGGTGTTTCTGTGATCTGCTAAGCAGTGTGAGCTTCATTGTCTCAGCAAAGGAGTTGAAGCTGTCTAAGTTGGTATAACTGAGTGTAAGAGTCATACGAGCAAACAGTATAGCGCAAGAGATAGGCCCCCGCACCATGTACGGCGTCCAAACGGGGGGGTCGGGGTCTATGTTAGTATACTTACATGTTAAACTTGACGGGGCCCCAATTTGTGTATGGGGTTTAAGCTTGTATGATTTACACATCTGTGTACAAAATATACAAGCACGAGCCCGACCCCCCGTTTGGACGCCGTACATGTATAGGGGGGGGGAGGGGCTGATTTATGGGGGGGTCAGCCGATAGCGCGCATCGGATGTAGCGAGCTCATAATACATAGAGTATGCCAGCTGTCATACTCTTATGTTATTATGGTACATTTCATTGATGTGGGAATTTCAGTTCAAGCTCAGTGAGAGTCATCTGTTACTGCAAATGATTAGAACATTTATTGAAATATGATCAGATCTAAGCCAGATCTAGCTAGTCTAAGTGGGAATGTTGGAAATGTAGACTACCTAGATCTGATCCTACACTAAATGGTTACTGTATCCTTGAACTACCGACTACGTCGACGTTGCTGGTATTTCTTGCTGCTTAGTAAAATCCATAATCCAATATGAATTTATCCGGGACCGGAGAGATTGTCTCATCTCAAATTTGGCAATGTGTTTAAATACTTCGCTTTCTCTGTATCTTTAGAAGGACAGCGCCTTCTTTAATCTTAGCCATATAATTAAGCCATATAATACAAAGTGTACTAAAATTTCTTCGACAGCCACAACGATGATCATTGTAGTGGACTCTGTTTCGACCAGTATTGCAACATCTTAAGGACGGTTAATTGAATTGTCGTTTGCTTTTTTAACAACCATCCAACATTGTTACAACACTTGCATGTAGCCATCCAGAGTTGCAGCTGGCGGAGAAGTGATCAGGCTGCACAAATCTAATTTGCATAAATACAAACATCTTTGTAATCTTCCATCTAACATTTAAGATTTCGGGGGGGGGGGTGCTAAATTAAGAACAACAGCAATTTTATAGTGGGAGGGGAGGGTGAGAATAAAACATGCAATAATTAAACCCAATTTAACTGTAATTACGTCCGCAATAGGCAAAACCTAAATGTAACTGTTCAAAAATATCGCAGGCCCCCTTCGGTTAAAACAAAGAAACAGAACATACTACAGCAATGCTGAAGATTTTCAACGGAGAAGGGTTTCCTTAATGCTAAGCATATCCATTTTCCGTAGCAATAGTTCTGCCTCCAGGCAAGGCAGAACAAAAATGGCCCAAAAATGGAACCTCCCTTAAGTATATATACGGCATTCAAAAATGAGTGAGAAGTGGAATTCTCTCTTAGTGTAGTTATTTGTTACGGCGGAGTTTGGTGTTCCCAACATTAGAAAATCTCGCCTTAGATAGGGCTTGCCTACCGGCACTTTTGGTTTACCTAGCGGTACTTATGGTTTACCTAGCGGCACTCAGAGTTTGCCCAGCGGCACGGTTTGCGTAGCTGGAAAAGGCCGAGAGACCCTGCCCCTGCCCCCCCCCCCCCTCTGCTCACCCATGCCTTACTTCTAGTTCCAGCTCAGACTTCACTAAATATTTAATAACAAAGCTTGGTACAAACTAATAGTGGTTTACGAACACAAGACAAGTTTATGAATAGACATACAGTAATTATATAGGTTCCATGTTTCGGAATTTTCCATGTAATTTTCAATGTTCAATGTAATTTTCCAATGCGAATGTGAATTATGCATATTTCAACAACCAAAATCTATTATTGAAGATTGATTTCCATTTTGTAGACTAGACTAAGTGATTGCAACAATGCAAATATTTTTCAGACAAGGCTAAGGGATTGAGCTATTGTGAATATTTCGTTTCCAAACATTTTGTTTGGTCTATGACCAAGGTATGTATAATCATAAAAGTGATGTAGGTTATAAATTTTTTCAAATATTCCAGTACCAAATAAAAACAAATACAGTTCAGCAAAAAACGATACAAGATGTGCAGAAAGAAAGATCATGTCTTTCTACCAAAACAAAAAATAAAGTATAAAATTTGCAATTACCGAAACGGAATAAATATAGAAGATAATCGCCCACACCAAACTGCAGAAATTCCCAGATTAAGGATTACGTATTTCCAAGCGATGAAACTGGTTCAGTGTTTTGAACTGTGAAGTGAAGTGAGCTTAGTGCTACTGCTGAGGATTGATTTATGATTGGGAGCGGCACAAGCTATCATTTTGGAACTGCTAGCTCAACTGCTTGGTATTTTAAACAAATATTTAAATATATAAAGTTGTCAAAAATTAGTTTCTTCCATCTCTAACTCTATCTATCGGAGTTGAGACACATGCTGTCACGTGTCGTAAATAGCTTTTTGCCGGTGTCGTAGAGCTGTTGGAAAATTTATTCATTTTTACAGCATTTTAATAGAAGCCATCTTTAATTGTCAGTCTGCCATCTGTCAGTGACGTAGACTTCTCTGTCTGATTTTGAATAACATGGTACATAATAATAATAGTAAGACGTAAGAGTAAAAACTCTTACACTGTAACAGGGATGGAAACTGGGTCACTTTTTGTGACCCATGACCCACTCGACCCAAACGCAAATTTGACCCAGACCCAAGGTGACCCATAAAATTTTAAAATTTGGCGACCCAGACCCAAATGACCCAAACGTTTTCGTGAACCAGACCCAACTGACCCAAAAATTTACGTGACCCAGACCCAAATGACCCAATAGGATAACGTGACCCAAACTAACTTGATTGTCCTTTTGCGCGGTGTTTTTAAAACAAAAATTTTTAAATGTTTTTAGTGTCTTTCATTACTATTTCAATAATGATACAATTGAAAGAAATAATGTAGCAAATGTAGCAATACTGCAACACTTTGCTGGCCGTCTTGCTTTACAAGACCTGGACGGTTCACGCTGTAAAATTTCATGATCGATAGAAATGTGTCCACCGTTGTACGCGGCTTTTACTATATATGTGAACCCACTCAAATCGAAGGCAGGGAAAGTCACACCTAACTCTAGTGATTTCTACGCAGTGAGTACTAAATTTAATAAAATTGCTAGTGAACGCGCCGAAAATGCGAAAATTTTTTGGAAACGGTGGGTCTTCCTTTAAAATCAGCTAAATTTCCAACGCAAACATTGAAGCCGGAAACTACTTTTAAGATTTGGCCAGACCATGTGACCCAGACCCAAAATGACCCACTAAAATTTACTGACCCAGACCCAAAGTGACCCACAGGGAGCTTGACCCAGACCCACACTGACCCAGAGGTTTCACAAAACTAGTGACCCAAGACCCAGTGACCCAAGCAAAAATGGCGACCCAAACGACCCATGACCCAATGACCCATGACCCAGTTTCCATCCCTGCACTGTAATGTACAAATCATGCTAGGTATGCCCGCTGCGTTAAGTCCCCACCCCCCCCCCCCCCCGGTAACTTTCGCGGGGTCCCACTTTGCACTAATTACACGTTTTCATATACCTATTGTAAACGTGTGTCTGCTCGCTGATTGGCCCGCTAGCCTCAGGCTTACTGTAGGTAATTTATTAGTAATTTTAATTAATTATAACTTTAACTAGGTTAATGCAGTTAAAAAAACTAATTCGACAACTGTGTAGCATTTTCTCGGCTCCTCCAATGATATCAAAATTGTGGCACAATACAAGTAAACAATCTCCCCCCCAGCCTCAATTGGGGGGAGATAGTTTACTTGATGTTAACTTTAGCAAAATTTAACCAATTTAGCTCAAATTTTGTGTGGATGCGCTCCAACACATTGATTGGTAATAAAATTTTAAAATATAAAAAAATTTTTAAGTTTTTTAAGGGGGGTACCAAGGGGAATCAAATCATATTTTGCCGTCAATTTTGCTGAAACATTGTGTATAAGGGTTTTCGGGGTCGTAGAACAAGAATCGGAAGTCGGTTTTTCGATTCAGCTTTTCGTTAGTTCACTACAAGCTTACATCTTAAGCTTACTACTTTAGCTTATACTGAGCTAATGGAAAGCTGAATCGAAAAACGGACTTCAGATTCGTGTTCTACGAACCGGGAGAACCCCTATATACAATGTTTCAGCAAAATTGACGACAAAAAATTTTTGATTCCCCTTGGTCCCCTCTTAAACTTAAAAAGTCAAATTTTAAAATTTTATTACCAATCAATCAGACATGCGTTGGAATGCATCCACACAAAATTTGAGCTAAATTGGTTAAGTTCTGAAAGATTTATAGCGTTGGGGGGGGGAGAGAGGTTACTTGAGAATTTGGGGGGGGGAGATTGTTTACTTGATCCCATTCCTTCGAATTTTTGTAGTGTGCAACAATTTTTATATCATTGGAAAGAGCAGAAAAATGCTACAAAGTGGTTGAATTAGTGTTTTTAATTGCATCAACCTATAATTAATTAATAACAAGCAGGCCCCAAATGGGGCAGTATTCCTTTGTAGACCTGTTTTATTCAATTACAGAATAGTCTTTGTCGCAAGGTCTTTTAAACGTTGGAAGTGGCAGATTTGGTTTACAATTTCACTGGAATGACCTTGATTTTTTAATATTGAATTACTGTTGTCATTTAAAGTATCTCACTAAATGTTATTGTTTTCTTATCTGACCAGACTTTCCTCAGCACAGCACAGTGCAGTTAATTAACATCATCGGGTTCAGCAGTACAGCTGACAAATTTACTTCTTCCAAATAAAAAGGAAACAAAATTTTTGTGCACAAAATTTCTATTACTTTTCACTCCGCTGCTTAATTTTCCCCAATTCTTAATGAACTCCATTGTCATCAGGGAGTCAGGCCTATGCTTGCCATGCTAGGATTGGGCTGAACTAGTGACGTCCAGCGCAAGCTAGTACCTTAATTGCCTAATGCACCATGGTAGCTCCCAAGCTACACTGGTGCTCAAACATCTGCAATCGTTTAGATTGCTGACAGCCGAAGACTGCGCGAGAGCTCTCAGTTCTGCCGCTTAAATAGGCTCCAAAACCTAATTTGCATAATTCGAATGCAAAAAATTTGACCTAAGCTAGCCCTGTGTTGAAGATAGGGCTTCTGAATAGAGATATGACTCACAGTACACTGAACATACATGTTTCCTTTTTATACATTCCTGCTCCAGCAGGAATAAAAATAACGACTAAGCTACCTACCGTCAGCGTGAGACTAATTGGCTAATCAGCAAGCAGGCACACGATTTATATGAAAGCGTGCAATTCGTGCAGAGTGGGACGCTCCGGGAAATTACGGGGGGCCGACTTAACGTACCGAGCATATCTAGCATAATTTGTACATGCTAGTGTCAGAGTTTCTTGGTCTCTTCTAGAAAGGGTAGAGTAGAGTAGAGTAAAAATTAACTGTTGACTTCAAAATTAGCCCTTACTCTTACCATTATGTACTCTTGATGCTAAGTTATCGCAACATTATCATAACCTGTTTTGATTATGTATTTTCATGTGATCGGTCATGCATTCCATACCATTTCTGAACTGATCCCACGTTCAATGTTAATATTGCAGTGAGAGAAGTCATTAGCTCGCCAATATTTCTGAGATAAACGTGGTACGTTCAAGCTCATTCCAACTGATTACCCAATTGCCCCAATGTACTGCTTCCAGGGCCCGATGTTATAAAAATGGGGTTAAGGCTAACCCGGGTTAAGTACATATTGTGGTTAACCCCAAAAAATTGGGGGGGGAGAATAACCCTTGGGGTTAACCTTGTATTATAAAGCATTTTTCAGGTTAGGTTAAGTTAACCCGGTTATCCTATGAGTTAACCCGATTTTAAACCCAATTAGCTCATGCAATCAGCTATCAACTAGCAAGGATTTAACCCGGTTATTTTTGGGGTTAACCCAAAACCTAACCCTAACCCCATTAGCGAAACCCGGGTTTTGCCGACCCCATTTTATAACATTGGGTGAGGGTTGATAACCCGGTTTCTAACCCGGGTTAGCGATTTAACCGGGTTAAACCGGTTTATAACATCGGCCCCAGGTAGTAACGGTGTTCAAATATATGCAACCACCTAAGATTGCCCACAGCCGAAGACTGCGAAAAGTTGACAGTTCTTCTGCTTAGATAGGCGATTAAACGAATTTGCATAAACCGAGAACAAAAATCAACCCTGAGGTAATACTATCCCTATGCTGAAGGTAGGGCTTTCAAAATTCAAATAGACAAAAGACTCACTATGCACCAAAAATGTCCACTTTAATTTTATACATTCCGGATCTAAATAGCCGGAATTAAAATCCATTATTGGCCATTATCTGTTTGCCACAAGGTTTACATATATAAATGAATTTTATCTCTTCAAAGTCAGTAGCTTTCGAATGATGTGCAACATGGTAGGTAGGGTTATCTTCAAGATTTAAAATTTATTTATGTTACAGCCTAATTACTATGTTACCATGTACATCAAACTGTTTTTCAAAAAGAATTTATTGCACTTTAAAGTAAAAAGTTTGTCACTTCTATAATAGTCAGTTATGGGAGAATAAATATTTCAGCGGGACCTATTCCAACCCCGGCATTATATAATAAAACACAATAACTGAAATAACATAACTGCCCGATAGATAACTATCCAGTAACTGCAGAGCACATTGAGTAAAGGACAGAGAGCGTTACATATTTTCAAACTGGTCTATGCGTCGCTTCGTAGTTCCAGCACGGATTTGGGTCAAAGTTTTGTACTTTGACTTTCCCACAGCGTATATGTCATCGTAGTTCTTATCCTCCACTGTTTTCATGTCCTCCCTTCGTAGTTGCTCAAGCTCCTCTTTCATGGCCTAAATCAGACATTTTAGAATAATTTGCCATGGTAATAAAGAATAGACTGCTAGTATATTTGTAAAAGGCAAATACACTGGAATTACAACGACAAAGCCTCACAAAATTCGCTGTTTTCGAGACAAGAAAATTCAGTTAACAATAGCAAGAGTACATAATATAAGTGTACCACTAGGCACAATCTATGTTATCAGAGCAAAACTATGCTCTGCTCGCTAACGGCCCACCCCCCCGCCAATTAGACCCATCACTTCAAAGAATTTTGTGCGCTATATTTGAGTTCTAAAGCTCGAAGCAGGCACAAAATTTGCGCACGCACTGTTTGTGCTTTCGAGCTTAAGGTGGTGATTCCTTTTGGGCACATATTATTGGTTTACGGTCCAAATCAAAATGAAATTTGATAAAACTCTCCAAAAATAAGTTCTTTTAGCATTCTAACACCCTCCGCGCAATCAATCCCGCTTCAAAACATGTACGTCTCCGTTCACGGCAGTTTTTGCCAATTTTTGAGAGTAAGATAGATAGGAGCTGCATAGCTATGATTATATTCATTCGAAAGATCTTGCCGAGCTCTACATTTTTGCTTTTTGATGCACATTTCTAGCTTTTCTCTATAGTGAGATATAGCTGATTTTCTTATTTGGCGTTGAAAACTTGTCGTTTTTGCAGAAATCAAATAATCCGCCATTTCTTGAGCTACACAAGCCATAAAATTAAACTAAGGGTATCAATTTGAAGATCTCGTCGAGGCCGATTATTCTTGGCAATGTAGTCTTCAAAATGATATCCCTTACGCTGCTATCATAAAAATGTAGTTTTTGCAAAAACATGCCCAAATTTTTTCCAGCGATTGTGGAGCATTTACTATGCAAGCTAGAGGGTTGCCACCTACTAGACGTGTTTTACACTGAAATACCCAGGAACCCTTCTTAGTTGCCCCGATTGCTGTTTTCTAGCTAAAGTGGCAGCTTGCCAAAGTTGGGAAAAGTAGGCAAAATCCAGGTTACGCATACATTTTAGCTAGTTTCTTCATAAGGAAGAGCGGCTTCATAATAATTAAAAAAGGGTCCCCAGCTATTTCATAGTGGAATCGAATAATATGGCCGACGCTTCACGAAAAAACTTACTTTAGTCTGCAGAAAATCTGGAAAATTTAATTACTTCGAAAATGCAGTAAAATGATTTCCGTGAAATAAAATTAGGTTCACTGTATTTATTAGAAAGAAAAATGTTAAGCTCCATTTATATATAAAAATGGCTTCTTAACTCCAAGGAATGAATGAGTAATAAAGGTTCAAAGTTGATGTCTCCAAAAGGAATCACCACCTTAAGGGGGGTCCATTTTTTGGTCATTTTTTCGACTTTCTCCGATGTCGCTCATTTTTACATATTTCATAGTTCAAACTGTATATTTTAACGGGTTTTTGAAATTAAAGTCGTAAGTCTTACGGTTGTTGAGTAATTTGACCTCAAATTTGAGATTTTATGTGTTAAATATAGGAAATCTGAAAAGTTGTCACTTTTTCACGTGCGCCAGAGAAATCTCGCGAATGGCAAATAGGATGCGCCGAAACTTTATATCATATTTTTGTTGTTTCCAAACTGTGATTTGCAGGAATCAGAATTTTAATTTAGGTCATTAAAAAATTTTAATGAATTTTTGAAATATTAAAATTTGGCACCAAATTTAACAGACATCAAATTTTAATACTTCAAAATTTATTAAAAATTTTTAAAGGCCTAAATAAAAATTCTGATTCCTACAAATCACAGTTCGGAAACATGGCAAAAATATGATATAAAGTTTGGGCGGATCCATTTTGCCATTCGCGAGATTTCTCTGGCGCACGTGAAAAAGTGACAACTTTTCACATTTCCTATGATTAACACATGAAATCTCAACTTTGAGGTCAAATTACTCAACAACCGTAAGACTCACGACTTTAATTTCAAAAACTCGTTAAAATAGCATACAGTTTGGACTATGAAATATGTAAAAATAAGCGACATCGGAGAAAGTAGAAAAAACGACCAAAAAATGGACCCCCTTAAGCACATAAACATTAGAGTGAGTGAGCGTACCCCAGTTTCGACTGGGTACTGATTTGCGGGGGGAAGGAGGGTCACTAGGGTCTGATTTGCGGGGGGGGGCCCGTTAGCGAGCAGAGCTTAGTTTTTGCTCTGGTAACATAGGCTGTGTCTAGTGGCTGCCAAACTAAAATTTGTAAAATGGAAAGGAACTCTCAAAATTCGGGTATTCCTTATCTGTAGAGTAAACTAGTCTTCTTGTATTTTATCTTTTCTGTTAATTATTCACCTGATGCGATTAGCAACGAGATTGCTGATCCAGTTCAATCCAAAACTGTAGTTTGTCCAAGGAAAGCTTTCGTTCATACGAACGTATTAACGTAATATGTATGTGAAAAATTTATTTTCACTTCGAAATTGTTTCATTAAAAACATTACCAAGAGTCCAGAATAAATTACTTATATTGTAGAAGAGTAAGCCACTAGAGGGCTTCTCTTCTTTGCATTGTGCAACGGTGCTCCTCCGCCCACAATACGCCAATATTTCCCCTTTTGGGGGGCCGACCAGTTGGACAAAGCATACCCCTTCCGTTTGGGGGGGGGGGAAGCCAAACAAAGATCCACGTTTGGTGGGAGGTAGGCAAAAGTGCTTCCTGTTTGTTGGGGGAGGGGTAAGAAACCTGGGGTGGGACCAACTTCATACAACTTTGCAAGTTGTGGATTCCGCAACTTGCAGCTCCAAGTTGCGGATTTGCAAGCTGCAAGTGTTAAAGTTAGTGCTGCAAGTGTTCAAGTTGCATAAAGGGTCAAAGTGCAGAATCCGCACTTGCATTTGAATTGCGAGTCAAGTAGGCTGCAAGTTGCGAGTTCGCCTGAACACAAGCAGCAAGTACGTGTTTCATAAAACCAAGAGTACATAATACATAAGAGTATGACAAGCGTCATGCTCTATGTATTATCAGCTCGCTACATCCTCTGCACGCTCTCGGCTTCCCCCCCCCCATAGATGAGACCCCCCTTATCAAAGCAAATTCGAACGCTATGTTTGCCCGTTAAAGCTCGACAACACAACTAGTCAGTTGGTTCAAAGTGCGTCTGTTGCAAACAGCGGGCGAATTTCTTTGATAAATTATGGGGGGAGGGTCAGCCGATAGCGCGCATCGGATGTAGCAGCCTTATAATACACAGAGTATGCCAGCTGTCATACTCTTATGTATTATGTACTCTTGATAAAACCAAGTGGCAGCGAAAACCATAAAGCGAAAGTGTCAACTATCACGAAGACATAGCTTTATTTGCTGCGCTCAAAGCAAAAGTCATCTACCTGGAATGACCCCATTAGGGTAACGCGCTTTGGTCTGCAGTCTACACATCAAGCATCTGCACTAACAACCAACCAGTTCATTACAAGTGCAAGCAAGGTCGAACCTAACCTATCAAGTGGAACCCTAGCCAACTACTGCAACAGGGTACACAAAGTAATTTCTCATGAGTTCCAAGCATAAACAAGCGTTTTAGACCAAAAAACATAGCTTTTAAAGTATATACTCCATAACGGAGCAGCATTTGATTATCAAAGGCACAGATCACACACATAGAAAATCAATTAGAAAGGAAAACATTTAATAACAAGACTGCAAAATAGACACGCACTGTTGCAAGCTGACACTTCGCTTCTACATTATTTGATCTGCAGTAAAACCAAGTTATTGCGCAATAAGTATGGGTTCAGGAAAGTTAAAGCCAAAGTCAGACAATTTAAATTAGGACAGTGAGCTTTTTCATCAAAAAGATTAATATCAAACCCAGAATGAGACCAAATTTTTGAAACTTACTCTGGTGGTCAGCAGTAGAGTCTGCTAAACAGTCTTGATTCCATTTTGTGTGAGTCAGGGTTATGTACCAAAAACTGGCAATCTAAGTTTCAAGCCCGGCTCACACTGCGATAGAGTTACGGTTTAAGGCTTAAGGTTTAAGATTTAAGCAAGGTTTAAGGAATGTCTGAATATAGTAAAGGGACTGAAAGTGGGTCACTTTTTGGAGACGTGCAAAGTGAACCACCCATAGCCAATCAGTTTATTTCTGGCTCAAAATCAACCAATTATTTTATGGATGGGCGGGGACTGTTTCAGGCTTTCCGCAAATATAAACATACTTTTTTCACGAGAAGTAACGGACTTGCTATACTCAAAAACAATTCTAGTGATTCACTTTGCAGGGTGGCCCACATTCAGTCCCTTTACCACGTGGTTTCTTATATCAAACAGTGTACATTCAAATTTTCAAGAATATTAAAAATTCTTTGTTCTGTGCATACCTAAGGGATTCTACAATGTATTTGACGAAAATTATTAACTAAACCTATATACGTAGGAAGCTAAATACAAAGTGAAAATATTTTAACTCGGCTTTCTTAAACATTACACATTATACCTTAAACCTTAAGCCTTCCAGTGTGAACGCTTCAACGTAAATAAAGAGGTTTAACTTTAAACCTTAAACCTCAAACACTTTAAAGGCCAGTTTACACCACCAAACTTTCGCCAAACCAAACCGTGGCCAAACTCAAGTTTGGCGAAAGTTTGGTGAAAGTTCGATGGTGTAAACGTACACCAAACGTCCACCAAACTTCCACCAAACTATCACCAAACTGCCAAACTGAGTTTGGTCCCATAGCAATTTTCACCAAACGTTTGGTGAAACTGACCAATCAGAATCCACCAAAGAATCACATGCCTGTGTCTGTGCTACTTGCATAGATATTGTTAATGCATTTATTTCTTATGCACTTCGTCACCTTTTAATTTTGTACTATTTATTAGTGTTGGTTCCGTAGCCGTTTCGTTTCAGTTTCGGTTTTAGTCCCCATTCCAAAATTCTTTTAATTTAAGTTACAGTCGGCCGGCCAAAATAATTTGATTTAGTTTTAGTTTCAATCGGAGTTTCAATTTCAGTTTCAGGCCATTTAAAAATAACGGTTTCCAGCTGTCAGAATTAACATAATGTATTGGAATGTAGTATTGGGAATGTTGAATGGAAAATTGAATATGGAATATTGAAAATAGAAAATATGTAAATGGAAGTACAATGCGCCTTACTACAATAAAAATTAAAACCGTTTACAGTCTGCTTGAATTACCAATTAATTGATTGCAAATTACCAGAGAAACATATTGTGTGCTTGGGAACCTCCTCTCCACTTATGACAAAACCACTTTAAAATACTGATAAATGTCTAGAGGAAAACGTTAAACTAGGTTTAAACTGGCGCGCATATTCTCTTTAATTTCATTGGATCCCTCCTGAAGTTTGGTGAATGTTTGGAGGAAGTTTGGTCAATCGGAGTTTGGTAGTGTAAACACAACGTTTGCCAAACTTTTCCCACCAAACTTGAGTTTGGCCAAGGTTTGGTTTGGCGAAAGTTTGGTGGTGTAAACTGGCCTTAAACCTTGTGCAGTGTAAACCGGGCTTTATGATTAGCTTGAACAAATAGCTCTTACAGTGAAACAGGCAGGGAGTACAACTATTAACAGTTAGAGTAATCGGAACCAATTTTGCTCATTATCAAACAAGTACGGTTCTTGCAGTGCAGGTTTTAATATAATCGAAATTAGCAGGATTCGTGATTCATTTTAAAATGTCTTTTAAAATCATTCAGTAGAGAACGCAAACAACTCGGTACTACTCATTGTAATGAGCAAAATCGGCAACCATAAACTAATTCTGAGATATCTCATTTAGGCAGGACTAGTTATCACAAGCTTAACAAACCTTACATACAATGTTGATTATATCTATAAAAGGTGCTGGCTGGTCAAAACATTTTGGCGGAAACAGACACAGATCAGAATAATAGTGACAGTACGGTTAAAAAAGTGGGCAGATTTGTATAGGCAAAATATACAATAATGAAAAAACAACAATTAAAATTTGAATTGGAAAGTTTTGAAAGTCTGATTCATCCACACCCGATGTAAGGACACAGTCTTCAAAATTATATATACGTGTTTTAAAAATTAAATGACGGCAAGTATTTGAATTCTAAGTAAAATTTCAAAATTCTGAAAAAATCATACAAATACCAGAGAACACAACAGAACATCTCAACGTACTGAGCAAGCACTGCATAGAACGTTCATCATATAGAACACGGAATGCAAGCAAAATGGGATATGGTCGACAAACAATGGAACAAAGGCACCAGCTATGGAGCACAGCAACCCGCAACAACAAAGTTCTTTTATTCACGTTTAAGTATACATCTCTCAAGGATAGATCAAAATATTGTTATAAACAACCAACAAACAACAACAGAAAGACAAATAACTATACCATCAACAGCTAAAAAAGCCCCATCCATGCTTTAGGAATACAGCAAATATAGAAGGCTCCAACAAATATAAAGCTTACACTGAGTAAACTCACAGAAAACAGAAAAAAGATAATGCGAATAACGGGATCAACAAATAACACAAAATAGGCATAGGCATTGCATGCTGACTCGGTATGCAGCAAACAGTTTTTATAAAAAATAACAAAAATAGAGACAATATCAAGACTAATAAACTCGGTACCGGCAGAGGTACCAATTATAAGCAACAATTTCATACGTGCATACTCAGTGTGTAAAGTACGGAGGGCTCAACCTCTTTGACTTCAACCAAATTCATCAGTGGAAAGAAACACAAAAACAATTAAAAATTGAAAAACATGCAAGCAAAAATGGGAAAACTGTAAGAAGTACTAAAGATAAGTATGTACGCAAATATGGGTATATAATATGTACGTATGGAAGGATGAAAAATAAGTTCTTGCATTAAAACAGGTGTCAGTTTCAACTTCCATATTTAGCGGACACCTTGGACGGCCTTATTGCTGTTTCAGGTCATCATTTCAAACTCTTCAATTCGCCGTTTCGTATTACCAGATCGGATCTGTCTTAGGGTTTTATACTTATCCCGTCCAGCCTTCTTGTTCTCCATGTGAAGGACGTCATACTGTGTCACATGTTCCTTATTTCTAAGAGCCTCTAGGTCAGCATTCAGCATCTGTAAGTAAAAGTCTAATCTAAGTTTTAAAAAGTAAGGGAGACGCTATTCCAGTATGTACACAAATAGAAGGATTTGATTGAATCTAATGCTAAACAGATAATAAAAACAGTTCTGAGAAGGCAAGCAAAAATATAGTCACAGTAGAATGACTGAAAGCAAGCATTGTAACAAACGATGACCTTTGAAACAAAATTAGACACAGAAAATTGTAAAGTGAAAGTTATATAATAATCAATATTTGAATAAGCCTAATAAAAATTTCTGGCTTTGGTTAAAGAGGTCAGCTTCAGCTCCAAAGCAAGGAAAACCCTGGCTATATGCATATAAATAAATAATTCATACGTAAACACTAAACACCACAGACTAATCAAAACATTAGGTCTAGGAAATTCCTGTAAACTTTGAACTGTACAGAAAGAATACGGCTTTTGACGTCGAACGAAACTACGTACGGTTAGCATACTGAACTACAGTTTTAACTATGCACTGCAGTGATGTAGCTTCCCAATGGGTGTTTATATGGGTGATTCATCATAGACAGAAAAAAGAAACGTAAAGACCTTACCTCCAATTTAGCCTTCATATTAGTATTCTGTTCAATCGTCGTAACTTTATCTAACTCATGCTGTGGAACTTCTCCAACGTCGTCATTCATCAAGTCGTGACCTAACAAATAGAAACGTGACAAGCTGATGCATGCGATCAGAAACTGTCTATATAAATGGTACAACAGCTGTTACAGTGGGAAACTGTGCAGCTAATTCTGGTTAGTGTACGACTGCTCAACTGACAAAATGTTTGAGGCTAACATAAAACAGTTGACTCAGCGCATTAATATTGAAACAGTGAAAAAATATTGCACTGATTCAAATTCAATTCAATTTAATAAAGGCAAGAGATAAATGGTTATGTACGACAAAAATCATTTTAAATGCTCTATCATAGGGGTCGCGGTAGCGACCCCTATAATATGAGTGAAAATGGTCGAATGACCGTGTAAAACAAGGCTGCGCAGAAGCTGCGCAGATTCCTGCGCAGATTATGTGCGCAAAAAATTGTACGTGTCGAGTTTATGTTCCTGAAGTTTCATCCCCGTACCACTTTCCGTTAAAAAGTTATGCCAAAAATCGCTTACGAGCGTGATTGTTTTTTCCGGTTCTCCGCTTTGACGTTTTGTAAGGGGGTTTTGTAGCTTTAATAACAACAGATAGAAAAATTTTTGCCTATGAAAACCATATATATTCTTGGAGTACGCAACAAAAATAAGCCGATAGGCTAGTTTTTATGACTCCCAGAGCCGGAAAAAATTTTTGGTGGGGGGCCAAAGTCGGCCAAAACGCTAAAATGACCAAAAAGTATGCTTCAATGTCACCTTAATAAGTCAGACTGGGCTATATATGGGGCAATACTGCCTATATGGCTGAATAGGACACATATCAGGGTCGTTCAATTGCTATATGATTTTCCGGCCCTGAGCGTAATTTTTGGGTACTGGCCTGCCAAAGTTGGTGAATTTTGGGTCCAACTTTGAACTTGGTTTTTTCGCTTATTTTGCGACCTGGAAGGCTCAAATCTTGCATACAAAGGTTTTTGCGGTCGGAGAATCGATTCCCGCTATTAATTTTGCTGCCCGACTGACCCAAGTTGCTGGGCTGGTTCCACTTTGCCGTCTGGAGGGTCATGTCGGCAACCGCTACCTGGAGGCCCATACTAGGCTCCAGGGGCGCACCCAGGATTTTGTAACGGGGGGGTCGAGCCGGAAAAAAATTTTTTGCCTTCGTCTGACACGTTTGCCCCGGGGGGGGGTGGCGGTGGCGAAGTTTTCAACAGAGTTCGTTGTGGGAGCCACAAAAATGAAGAGATTTAGGAGTCGTCGCCAGCCGAAGCGGGGGGGTCTGGGGGCGGAGTCCCCCAGAGGTTGAGAAAATTTTTGATATTTTGAAAAAAGCAGTAATGGAAATCTTTAAAAAGATTTCAATAAAAGTTGAGAAATTCTTTGACATAATGGCAAAATTTGTATTGGAAAGCTTGAAAAGATTTGAATAAAAGCTTTGCGAGGCGCATTGTTAAAATTTTAAATTGTTAAGATTGATATAGAATAGTGCCGCATGCGCGAAAAATTAAAAAACATGGCGTAGAAAAGCACGCACGCACTTTTTTGAAATCGAGATAGAAAAGTACCGCAGCCGCGGAAATTCAGTAAAATGGAGATAAGAAAGCGCCGCAGGCGAGAAAAATTGAGGTAAGAAAGCGCCGCAGGTTCCAAAACGTTGTAAACGGTAATACATAATAGCGCCGCAGGCGAGAAAATTTTTTAAATTCAGCCAGAAAAGCGCCCCAGGCCCGAAAAATTTTGAAAATTCCGTTAGAAAAGCGCCGGCGAGAAAAATTTTAAAAATCGGGATAGAAAACCGCCGCAGGCGAGAAAAATTTTCATAATTTTTAATTTTATGCACTAAAAATAGCTCAATTTTTGCTTTCTCCCCGAAAATTCCCGGGGGGGGGTTCGGATAAAAAGGAGGGGGTCGGAACCCCCAAACCCCCCCCTGGGTGCGCCCATGCTAGGCTCCACTTGGCCTCTCAAAACTTTCTGCATAGGGGTTTTCTGGTGCGCCCAGCTTATTTCCGGTGTCCGTTTTGCCGTCCGACTCATCCATCTTGCTGGGCTGGTTCCACTTTGCCGTCTGCAGGGTCATGTCGGCAACCGTTTCCTGGAGGTCCATACTAGGCTCTACTTGGCTTCTCAAAACTTTCTCTATAGGGGTTTTCTGGTGCGCCCAGCTCATTTCCGGTGTCCATTTTGCTGTACAACGCACCCATTTTGCTGGGCTGGCTCCACTTGGCCGTCTGACGGGTCAGGTTCGGTAAGGGGTCAGGGTGGTCAAAATAAAAATTTTTCAAAGTGGGCTAAATTTGGATCCAAAGGAAAGCCTCAAGGGGGGCAGGCAATCTCGTTATAGAACTACATGCTCAAAGTGGCTGTAGAGTGCTGTGGTGGGGTGGGGTGGGGACTTAGGCGATTTTCGGTCAAAAATGAAATTTTTCAAAAGTGGTAAAATTTGGTACCAAATGAAAGCCCTAAGTGAGCTGAGCAACTTTTGTCATAGAATTGCATGCTCAAAGTGGCTGTAGAGTGCTGTGGTGGGGGGGGGGGGGGTGGGGACTTAGGCGATTTTCGGTCAAAAATGAAATTTTTCAAAAGCGGTCAAATTTGGTATCAAATGAAAGCCCTAAGTGAGCTGAGCAACTTTTGTCATAGAATTGCATGCTCAAAGTATCTGTAGAGTGCTGTGGTGGGGTGGGGTGTGGGGACATAAGCGATTTTGAGTCAAATATGAAATTTTCCAAAAGTGTCAAAATAGTATATATCTGCTTGCGCGTGGTGTTCGGAAATATATTATGTTGGTTCTTTTTTGCGCATACATATGTAAAAGAATGGAAAACAAGAACCAAAAATGCTCCTTCGTCGCATGTAAAATACATATGAGTACTCTCAGGCAGGTTGTACAAACACGGAAACTAGCCTGTAAAATGCATATGAGTGGCGTTGAGGTTGTAAATTAAGGAAAACAAGTTGCAACGGCTTAACATATGAGCCTGTCCTACAACGAGGCTCATATTGGCGTCACAGTGCAGTCTTCTTAAAGATCATCAGGCCATCATATTAAAGAAAAAACGAATGAATAGAAATAATATGTTAACATTGTGGCCTGAAAGAAATGGACTGAACGAAGTGAACTGCGACACCTCAAGTTGAACTGTACATGCAAGCTGATGTTTCCCGAAACACCATGGCACCTACTATTTCCGGAAGCACTATAGTACACCTACTGTATTCTCGGAACACTATGACACACTACTCTCACATACGTAATGCTTTCCCCACTTGGCTCTGAGTCAGAGCGCAGAGTGGCATGCCGTATGTGTAAAGATGTGTAAAGGACAATTTTGTAATGAAAAGCTTTACGTGCTAATTATGAAGGTCAAATATCGACAAATTATATTATGAGTTATTATAGAAACAAGTTAGTTTACGTACCACTATTTTTCCTCGTTGTAGGACAGGCTCATATGTTAAGCCGTTACAACTTGTTTTCCTTAATTTACAACCTCAACGCCACTCATATGCATTTTACAGACTAGTTTCCGTGTTTGTACAACCTGCCTGAGAGTACTCATATGTATTTTACATGCGACGAAGGAGCATTTTTGGTTCTTGTTTAGCGAGCCTTCAAAGCGGTAATAGTGATAAACTATTAACTTCCACGCAACAAGCCCCTATACTGTGTGCACTATAACTGGGAATGAAAACTGAAACTGAAATCAGACAAAACTCTAATTCCTACAGCGATAACAGACCCTTCTATCTTTTAAACCAACCCTGCTCATCTTGTTCATCATCATCATTCTCATCGAAGACATGGTGCTGCTTGGAATGTTGAATTGTCTCAGTGGTAGCCTTTGTCAAGGCCAATGCTGCCTCTTCTTGACGTTTACGAGCATCCTCCACTTCTTGTTGCAGACGTTTGGCCTCAGCGTCTCTCATATCAACCTAAAAAGAAGATGAATATGGAAGATGAAGAAGAAGTTGTTGATGATGGTGACTGTGACAAGCTTTATTCGGTAAAGAATTGCCGCAAAAGCACTTCAACGAAATTTACATTTATGCATGTGTAAATTTGTATTCTAAATTCACATTTTCACATTTTCGCACTATAAATAATGAAGAATTTCCAGAATCTGCCAAATTTAATGATTATAGAATAATTATGTAGGGGCGCGATAGCGCCCCTACATAATATGGGTGTAAAGGCGTCTGCGCGGCCCCTGGAGACCGTGTGGGCCTGGTACCAGCTAATTAGAGGTCCGGGAGGGGTAAAAAGGTTACCATCGTAAAGTACTCGAGTAGTACTACAAGTATCACCATACTTTTGGTTAAAATTCGGAACTTCGAAATTTTGCACTAGGCGATAGTTACCGTGCGGTTGTTTTTTTTTCTCGGTTAATAACGCTTATTGGAAGTGCATTTTCTAGCGAAGTGTTGGAACGATGTGGGCATTTTGGTCCAATGCTACTATGATATGTTGGTAGACAGTATCCCCCCATGCTACCAAACGAAGGTCATTTTGGCACTCGGCCAACTTTGGCTCTGTGCCAAGGCCCTAAAGTCGGACTTTCGCTATTTTGGCACTTCGGTTGAAATCAACTTTTTTTCACAGGCTAGCAGCTAGATCGGTTTGGTTTATTTTATTTGAATATTTGGGACTATGCGCTCAAAGTAACGAGGGGGATTTTTTAATTTCGCTCTGTAGCTTTCAGGAGATGGGCCCAAACTTTGCATTTTATCACCTGTTTTCACGAAAAGTTTCTAAGTCCCACTTTTACTAGAAATGGCCTAAAAGTCGCTAAAAATGGCGTTTTTCGGCCCTCTGGTGGTACCCATATATAGTAAGTCGGGGTCGCGGAAAACGATGAGCATACTGCCGAGGTCGGTGGATGTGACCCCTGACCCACAGCGCCCACACACAGTGGGTCCGGTGTGGGTCAAAAATGAAAATCTTCAAAAGTGGTCATGTTTGGTATCAAATGAAAGCCCTTGGCGAGGCGATCAACTTTTGTCATTATGCCACCCACAAAAAGTGGCCCCACCGACCTGTGAGTGGGTGCCCCACCCACAGTGGGTCCGGTGTGGGTCAAAAATGAAAGTCTTCAAAAGTTGTCAAGTTGGGTATCAAATGAAAGCCCTTGGCGAGGCGATCAACTTTTGCCATTATACCACCCACGAAAAGTGGCCCCACCACCGACCTGTGGGTGGGTGCCCCACCCACAGTGGGTCCGGTGTGGGTCAAAAATGAAAGTCTTCAAAAGTGGTCAAGTTTGGTATCAAATGAAAGCCCTTGGCGAGGCGATCAACTTTTGTCATTATACCACCTCCAAAAAGTGGCCCCACCGACCTGTGGGTGGGTGCCCGTGCCCCACCCACAGTGGGTCCGGTGTGGGTCAAAAATGAAAGTCTTCAAAAGTGGTCAAGTTTGGTATCAAATGAAAGCCCTTGGCGAGGCGATCAACTTTGTCATTATGCCACCCATAAAAAGTGGACCCACCGACCTGTGGGTGGGTCCCCACCCACGGTGGGTCCGGTGTGGGTCAAAAATGAAAGTCTTCAAAAGTGGTCATGTTTGGTATCAAATGAAAGCCCTTGGCGAGGCGATCAACTTTTGTCATTATACCACCCACGAAAAGTGGCTCCACCGACCTGTGGGTGGGTGCCCCACCCACAGTGGATCCGGTGTGGTCAAAAATGAAAGTCTTCAAAAGTGGTCAAGTTGGGTATCAAATGAAAGCCCTTGGCGAGGCGATCAACTTTTGTCATTATACCACCCATAAAAAGTGGACCCACCGACCTGTGGATGGGTGCCCCACCCACTGTGGGTCCGGTGTGGGTCAAAAATGAAAGTCTTCTAAAGTGGTCATGTTTGGTGTCAAATAAAAGCCCTTGGCGAGGCGACTTTTGAGCTTTTGAGGACTTTTGAGGCGACCCATGGCTGCTGGAGATAGCTGGAAGGTTAAAATTTTGCATACAAATTGCCTAGGGCACACGGTTTTTTTGTGTCCAGGAGCGTGTCCAGACACAAATTTTCTTAGCTGGACACAAAAATTTTTAGCTGGACACAAGGTAGACACAGCTAAATTTTTCATAGAGAAGTGTCCAGAAAAAATTCCCGATCATCCCAAATCTTTAAAAAAGCGCTAACTTTTATTGGGGGGCTATCCCCCCCAGACCCCCCGCTCTTATCCTTACATTTTTCTCCTTTAGGCTTTGGTCACCTATCTTAACTTGGTTAATCGTTCCGCAACTATTACCTACTTACTCTTATTTGTATTTAACTTAATTTAATAATTTCTTAGAACATCCGCCTCTAGGGCGAAGTTTCTTTAGCAAATCCGAAAGAAAAAAACTGCGACATTCCGCAGTTTTTTTGAAAATTCCGCAACTTTTTTCGGAGCTCTGCGTAAAGTTCCGCAAAAATTTTTGACCTTGAGTAGAAATTTTCAGTTATCTCTGATAATAAATACAAGTGTTTCAGGTACTTTTTGCAGAAAATTCCAAAAGTTTCGCGCCTTCGGCGCGAATTTCTATATTCATGACTTTCAGTGCTATCCGAGATAGAATACTTAGTGAAGGCTTATGCAATGAAATTCTTTTAGTATATATATACTATATAAACTAATTTCCTAAAATATTGAAGAAGTATATACGTACTTGCGTTACTGGTACACATCACTCTAATTTCTGTGAAGTTGTGTGCATTCGTTGTATATACAGAGTCGTGGAAATATATACTTACATACCTAACCAGTTTAGACACCAAATTGCACAAGAGAATAACCCATTTGTAAATTTGCCAAATCATATTTAAACAATTTCGCCCTGTGGCAGCTTGTTTTTATTTTGGGTCTTTACTGGCTGCGAAATCAAAGTTTTGAGTGTTTCCATCAAGGATTTTCGTCAGTTTTACAAAATTTTCTCAGCTTCTGTGGGGCTCCGCCCCAGACCCCCCCGCATCTCTACGTTTAAATTTTATATTCTTGTCAAATTCTTGTCCTGTGGCTTGCGACGTCAACAAAAAGTGTGGCATCGGTGACCCTTGCAAATTGCTAGATAATTGCAAACAATAGACAACTATATACGTATAATTTATTCGCATAATAACAAATTTTATTCCTACACTAAAATAGCGAGTTAAATACAACTTATATAATATATAATATATTATATAATTATATAATACATTATATTAACGCTGCGCGAAATTTTGTTTCTGGACACAACTTTTCTTAGCTGGACACAAATAAAATTAGCTGGACACAAGTTTGACACAGTCCCGATTTTCAAAAAAAACCCTGCTACGGCATTTTTCAAGCTCCTTATATAAATAAGCACACTACTGGAAAGGGAACCTTTAAAACGACAGAAGGACAAGTAATTAAAATGCTCCTCCGGAGCATGAAAAAGTAATAGGTGGGGTGAGGTTGTAAAATCAAGACAGGACTAGTCTTAAAAATGCTTAATATGGGGCTAGGGTTCAAAAAAGAAGAGGACTAGGTTGTGGGCGAATTAATATGGGCACAGCCCTTCGCCGAGCAACCCATATTCGCGGGCTTTCACGCTTCGCCATGGCGATTTTCATATACAAAGCGATTAATGTCAGTCACTAACAACAATTCCAGCAGTTCAACAATCGCTGCAAGTTGTTTGATAAAAGTTAGATTAGCTAGGTATATATATATATACCTAAACTATATATATAGTATTTGGTTGTGCTGGACTACGGCAAGCAACGAGAAAAACCAAGGCTATGATTGTAAAGCTAGCGGTTAATGGATAGAAGTCGTCGGGAGTCCTTCGTGATATAGACTTTTCTTGTAAACGGTTAAAATGCACAGTAAATATTAAGAGTTTGTTGAAAGAAATGTTTGCTTCATTAAAACTCGTTAATCAGAGTGTATATATTTTTATAGCACCGTAACTAAACAACATGGTATACGTTTGTGTATGTGTATACCTTCAGTCCGCGAATATGGGTTGCTCGGCAAGTTCCATTTACTTCGCCCACAACCTAGTCCTCTTCTTTTTTTGAACCTAGCCCATATTAAGCATTTTTAAGACTAGTCCTGTCTTGATTTTACAACCTCACCACCACCCATATTACTTTTTCATGCTCCGGAGGAGCATTTTAATTACTTGTATATATATATATATATAATATATATATATATATATATATGAACGTACGTATATTTAAATATAATAAAATCAATACTGGCCAGAACTCTCCTATTATATACCTCTTCACGAATCTTGACCACTTCCGCCTCTCGATCCGAAATCTCCTGCTCTAGTCGAGCCTTCTCCGTCGCCTCCATTTCCTTCTCTTCCCGCAATCGATTCATCAGTTCCTCCAGCTCAGTCTGCTTCTTGTTCAGCTCCTCTTTGCTGGCCTGCAGCTCCTGCAGTTGCTGTTCCAGACGTCTGATCGTCGCCTGGGCTTCCAGCAATTCTAAAACGTCACTCAGCCTACTATCATTATCATCCTCCTCACTGAGTTCAGGAGACAAAGGGGGAGCCAAATTATTATCAGTTGAGGAAGAAGAAGCTATCGAAATAGAGTCACCAATGGAGGAAATGGAAGAAATTGTAGGATGACGACGGCGGACCCTCTGAGAGAGTGCCTTAGCCGTGGTCGACAGTTTCACGCGTGTCAATTCCCGAAGCTTTGAAAACGATGGCATGAGTGAATGCGCAGAATGAACAAAATGGCACTTATTAATAGGCAAGCAAAACACACCAATCAATATATTGCTTGTTAATGAGTGCAAAACAATCTTCTAAAAAGTTATTAACGATAAAACCAAAGTGAAGCTATGAATTTGAAGCCTAAAGAAATAAAGCAAAGCATAATATACAATTTCGAGTTTCTGCTATCTCGTCTACTTTCATCAGTCAGAATCGTATTAGTCAGAATTTCATTAGTCAGAATTTTGTTAGTTAGAATTTCATTAGTCAGAATTTAAATTTTGAAATGATTAACTGATATAAGTTGAACTATCATTTGTCAGAATTTCATAAGTCAGAATTTCATTAGTCAAAATTTCATAAGTCAGAATTTCATTAGTCAGAATTTTATTTTCCTAGTTTTATCAAAATTGTGCACGTTTCTGCACAATCTTAGGGCCTTTCCCGATAAAGTATGGTATAGTAGAGAAGAGCAAAGCTAAAATAAAGTCTTTTGCAGCTCTTAACTCTTCCCCAAAAAGACCCTTGACGATTTGAGACATATCAAGAAACCCAAAAGTCATTAAGCACTCTCGGCCACTCTGACTCTTTAGGATTAGAACGAAACAGCCTATCGTCATTTCCTGTTTCTAAGATGTAGGTAGGTGTGAGGAACCAACCCTGTTGTTGGGGATCCCTTTTGAAAAGAGTTTTGTTCGTTGCTGGTGGTGAAGCCAAGGCACATATGTATCTGTGTAGACTAGAGGCCATTTTATAACATTTCTGACTAATGAAATTCTGACTAATGAAAGTTTGAAAAGTTAGTTTCTGACTAATGAAATTCTGACATATGAAATTCTGACTACTGAAGATAAACCTGCTATCCGCATAATGCTATCTATGATTAAATATTAATATAACACTAGTTTTCTAAGAAATTTCCACTTGGAACATTCAAAAAAGAATTCATAGAATAGGGGCAAGTAGCACACAAATCGGATGCAAGCAAACATGTATAAAAACCTAAGCAAATTACTGTGCGATGAGTGTGCGAAGTTTGAAAACAATTTGTCGTAATAAACGTTTTGCTTTTCACATATATAACTATCTATCAGTTAAACTACAACGTAGCATTCTGAATCACCATCCAACATAAAAAAGGAGCTGATTAGAACGAAAGCAAAACTGGAAACATCCCCAAAAACGTTACATTTAAACTTTCTGCATAAAATGAGCTTTCACAAATATATGCATAAAAGTGTAGCCGGGAAAAATTATGCAGTCGGCTAAGCCTATCAGGCAAAGTAACCCCTTGAAGTAGCATTAAACATGCAAGTTAGAAAGTACGTGTGTATTATTACGTAAGTAATCGTTAAATCCCTCTATTCACTACTAAACATGAAAGTTCAACTTATAAGACTGCCAATTCAAAGAAAAACCTGTTAAACAACATAGAAAAGTACTGAAAGGCTATTTCAGTGATGATGATAAGCAGAATTACGCATGTCTAAAATTTCCCTTGTTTGCAAATAGCCCTAGATATGCCCATAGTTCTTTCACTGTAAAGTGCAAATTGCAAAACGGTTAGATGGCATTGTAATGCAATACTCATCCAATTTGAAGAGTCAGTTCACTGCTACTGCAGGAAAATTTAGAGGAGTTTACTCAACAACAAATTCGTGAAAAATAAAAAAAACAAAAAAGCTCTTCTGCTAGACTAGACTGATGAAAACTGCTGTTCAGCCACTACAAATAACAAATAAAAACTTCAAGCATGACTAAACAAACACTATAGGAGGGACGCACGAACTGCATATAAATATGAAGCCGTTAGACGAATCAAGGATTGGGCTTACAAATACTAAAATTATAAAGTCCTTTCTGAAGTGGGAAAGCATTGTTAACCAATAACAAAATATGGGAGTGTTGAACTTTTAGCATGTATGCATGGTGACAGTGAGAACTAACTTCCAACGAATGATCAGTATAATATACATCATATAATAATGTAGTAGAATATATATAACGTATAAAATTTTTTATTCTATGGTAGGACGGTACAAAGTTTTGGAACCTCCTCCCACTTACTTTGAGGTGATTAGAACATAACAAATTAAAGCTTTTTTGTCAAACATTTGTGTTCTAAAATAGTCTATTGGTATTTACTAGTATTAATTTCCAAGTACTTTTTCAGGAAACCACACACCTTACAGAAATATGTAAATTGGGAGCGAACTATCGGGTGGGAGTCAACCAAGAACATATATTTAACACCTTTTTGGTAACGCACATGCTCTATGCTGATGCAACTAAAATCAAACAAATTTGGGACAAATGTGTCCCATCCTAGTCACTCCCACCTTGATTATCGATTAGAAATGGCCCTCAACTTTCTGAATTATTTTACCCACTACATGATTGCTTGTTAGTGCTAGTAGGGTTGTAAATTAACACAAAAAAGTTAACACAATCTGCGTTAAAAACATTTTTACGCTTAGTATTTGAGAATCAAAAATTTCAAAGCTAAAATTTATAATTTTTGGAAACTATAAGTATATACTAGGCAATATAAGTTTTGTAATAGATTTTTCTAAACTGAGCATTCTCATTGTTTCAATTGAAAATGCTGTTCATTTCCTAATTTCCGTGGTGTCAGGTAATCCAAATGACAAGCCGCCACTGCTCAGCATTTTATATTTGCGACAGACAGCGCACTTTTGATATTCTTCTTTTGCTAAATCTGCAGCCACTTAACTGCAAAAACAAACGAATAGACTCTGAACCCCCAGGAAGGAGGATTGCTAGCAATTAGCAACATTTTGGCCAATTCAAAATGAATAATAGACAACCAGTTAATAGCCTTAGTGGCTATGGCATGCAGTGAATGACTAAGTCAAGTCTCATCCTTTCTGACGGTCGGATAATCCGACAGTTATTAATATGGTACACAGAAAATGGATTTAGGGCTGAAACATTTTTACATATTTTCACACTTTTTAATACTTTTTAACACTTTGTTACACTGTTAAAACAGGCGTAAAAGTAATTACTTTTTACATGTAAATTACCTTCAGATACAGAAACAGAATGCACCTACAGCCTCCCCCCCCCCGGAGATTTCGGCCTTAATGTTTCGAGCATATTGCAAGCTTATTCTATTAAGAAGAGCTGAGTGTCTTACTCTTCCTATTATAAACTTGATACTACCTATATATCAGCTAAAGATTTGACGCGGCCAATAAAGGGTGAACAGGGTCGGATCACAAAGTCAGAAAGCAAAAAATGGGCCAAACAAAACCGTAAATGGAAAGCAAGGAAAGGACCATAAATACCTTTTCGAGCCCTGTCAACTTCTGCTTGCATTTCTTCCAATCTCTCTTCGTATTCTTTCTGCTTTTTCTCAGCTGCCTCTCTAGCCTGCATTTCTCTGAGCAGCTTTTCTTTCTGAGCCTGAAATAATAATATTTCCTGTCTTCACAATAATGAACATTAGCTGTGCGTCTACACAGTTGGACTGAAGGCATTTACGTACATAAATGGCGTCTTTAGTCCTATCATACGATTTGTTTTATATTCTTAACAGAAATCTGAGATGTATTTCTGACGAGATCCTCTACAGAGCCATCTTGAACAGATTTGGCTAAGTTGTTCCATTCAATTGATACTCCTATCAACACTGAGATAAAAAAGGAAGACAAAAAGATGCAACATACAAATTACTTTCGAACACAATTATTGAATCAAGTACCTACATTGAAACACATTTAACTCGTTAAATTAAAGGGGGTCGCCTGAAAGGAAAAAAACGATGGAAACAAGGACGGCTCTGCAATATACGGCACGAAATTTAAATTAGAATGTTAGCGTCCATTTGTGTGTAAAATTAACAGATCCTGCGCCTGTTATTCAGCAATGATTGATGGAGTCAAAATTATAAACGGTTATATATTTCCTATTAACAAAAACGTCACTACATGAACACTACGTACGTAATCACTTACAATTTTCACGTCCTGTTCTTCTTTAGCTTTCAGCTTCATCTGTGCCACTTCCGGTGGCTCTGGCTTCCTTCGTCGCATATACAGCTCATGGTTACCCATACACAGAGCCATAATCCGCTTATTCAAGCGAAGGCGTGGAGCAAAGAACACAAAATTCTAAAAAAAAACACTTAAAAACTAGTTGAATCAAGAGTGAGTTGATAACTATATTGTGAGTGTGACAAATTTCAAACTGCATGTAATGTAAGCATATCTAAAAGCGAGTTTAGCATAGCTCAACGTCGATCGGGAACCAATTTGCGGAAATCAGGGACCCAAGGTGCGGGCAATTTCGCCATTAACCTTCAGAGGATGTATCACGAAAACATTATATATGTAGAGTATTAGAGTATTCTTGGTTGAATGTATGTATTCCTAATACAAATTCTAAAGATATCGGGCAGAACGAATACATGACCAGCTCTATTCTGCTAAACAGAAGCTATGCTAACGCTGAAGTACAAGAGAAATGTAGAATCAGTGAAAAAGGAGGTCAAGACTCCCAGGGGGTAGGACGAGCGGCAGCGGCAGATTTTCTAAAAAAAAACAACTGAAACCAATTGCATACCGGAGCTTTCTTATCCATAGGCTTAATCACAAATTTTTTATCGCTAAATGAAATATTTTTTATTTCACTCCATGGGAATCCGATCTTTGGGGTCAATTTGTCGTTGATGTCATACACATTCAGGCCCAACGCATCAACACCCAAGTACTGAAACAAAATCACTGTTCAGCAAGGCAAACAAGATTCACAAATACAAAAAGGAACATAAGTATATAAAATCCGTTCACCATTAAATAATCGTAAATTTTCAAAGCCATAAATAAAGAAGAAACTTTAACAAATTGTAGGCAAGTGTTTATTGCACGAAGCAATCATTGTAAACAACAGCCACAACTAAATCTGTTAAAAATAATGCAGTTAAAACTTTTTTACATCGACTACTTATCCAAAAATGCTATGAAAGCATTAAATTACGAATCACAAAACCAACGGACCAGCTCTGTTCCCTTCTTGTTTCTGATTTCGAAGTAGTTAACACCATACATTTCTAAATCCTGAGCAAGTTTCAGATATTCAATCATCGCGTCTTCTCTATAAGAGTAGTGAACACAACAGACATCAATTTATTCTATACAAATATTTATAAGAAGTTTGATCATAGGTAATTAAAGAGGTACAGTGGCCAGGCTAAAATGGCTAAATCGAGACCACAACTTAAAACTTGAACTAAGTGTCCTAATCTATCAAATCACAAAGGAGCATCAAACACAAGCTAAATGTTCAATAATTACCAATCAAAGAACTTACTTCAGCATACCGCGATGTTCAGCGTACCACTTGGTTATTTTATCTTCCCACTCTTGAGCACCGAAAGGAAATTGGTCAATAACTCTACAATTAAAGAAAGCGCAAATTCAATAGACCTAGTTAGAATAGTATGTTGTATTTATAAACCTTATAGCTTCGCAGTGGTTAAAAAAATCACATGTCTCTGAAAACTTATTTGAGCATGGACTAGCCAGTTTCACTGCTACTTTGCCGAAGCCGAGCAAGTCTATGAAAACAAGAACACTTCACTAACCGCTGAGGAAGAAGTCTTTCGTTGGCCAGATATCCCTTGGGACAAGCGGACGCGTCATAATCGCCAAATTTTGCCTGGCAAAAATAACTGGCCATCAGAACACAGGTTTCCCAGGGGCAGTAAATTTCATCCGTCAGAATGGCTTCACGAACTTGAAGATAAAATAGACGCTGAAAAAGAAATCAGAATATCAATGTTTTATCAGAAATCAAAACCATCAAATTCAGTTGTTATGCTAGAATGCTAATAGTGAATTTACATACAAATATCAACCTGTGCACACTGCACATATATACATAGTAATGGTATAATATACGGATATAGATGTAGTTGTATTAGATGTAGTTTTTAACCTTAGTAATGTCCATAATGAGTTCCTCTGAAACATCCTCTGGAAAGAATTTGGCAAGAAATTTGAACTGATACGGATTTTCCTTTTTTACGTCCTGTTTCAGCACCTAAAAAGTGATCAGAATTCAGAAAACAATTACACTAAAATTGAAAAATCTATACAAACATCACACGCTGACAAATTCCCGCGTTACTTTTATATATAAAAATATATATATACAAGAAATAAAAATGCTCCTCTGGAGCATAAAAAAAGTAATATGGGTGATGGTGAGGTTGTAAAATCAAAAGAGGACTAGTCTTTAAAATGCTTAATATGGGGGCTAGGTTCAAAAATAGAAGACGACTAGGTTGTGAGCGAATTAATATGGGCACAGCTTCGCCGAACAACCCATATTCGCGGTTTATAAACGTAAATCATTATGCATATCCATCCAAGCTACATTTAGTTTATAGTGCATAAACAATCTCTACTGCTACGTATATATATATATATGTATACGTATATGTATTCGAGCGTAACGGAACTTTTATTTTAGCAAACTTTTTCTTTGAGAAACTCTTTATACTAACCAGTGCATTTTATCCATTTATATCTCAAGAATAATTTTAGGACTCTGATCTTCTATTTCCTTCCTGCTTGAACCAATAGCTTTAGCATGATGTCCTTAGATCTCATCTCGTTGCTTGCTGCACTTCAACACGACCACATAATGATAATTTAAGTATATATTCCTAGCAAGTCTAACAGTGTATGCAAACAACTAAATATATTCAATGAGTATTCAACTTCTTAAATTTCTTATTACTGACTGACACTGATAGCTCTGTATGCGACAGAAGTTAAGACGAAGCGTGAAATCCCGCGAATATGGGTTGTTCGGCGAAGCTGTGCCCATATTAATTCGCTCACAACCTAGTCGTCTTCTATTTTTGAACCTAGCCCCCATATTAAGCATTTTAAAGACTAGTCCTCTTTTGATTTTACAACCTCACCATCACCCATATTACTTTTTTTATGCTCCAGAGGAGCATTTTTATTTCTTGTCCTTCTGTCATTTTAAAGGATCCCTGTCCAGCAATTCGTTAATGGATACAAGGAGCTTGAACAGTGCCGTAGGTAGAGC
>JASAND010013012.1:0-12620 GCA_030248195.1 Trissonchulus latispiculum
ATTTTGAGTACAATATACGTAGCCCTCTTCTTTTAGACTTGCCCTTCATGCAGCACTACAAGAAGTATATATACATAAAGCAAGAGGTTATATATACTCAACGTTAAACATATAAACGGAAAACAGTTCTGAACAAAACGGACTAGCCCAGTCTTGTTTCGCAAACACCTGTCACGGCCTGCAGAATAAAAGATATTCTAAGAGTGTACCTTTTCAGCGAGCAAGGTATATAAGCATTACAATCATACTTTCCGCGCCGCAGGCGCGAAATTTTCGTAAAATTAAGCAGAAAACTAAAGTTAATATAATAAAATTTATATACCAGTCTACGAAAAAAGTAGGAAAAAGTAGGAATTTTCGGCCTCAAGTAGGAAAAAAGTAGGAATCTGGAAAAAAGTAGGAAAAGTAGGAACCGCACGAGCACTGGGGTCCCCGTCAGGGTTTTTTTGGTCGCCGAACTTTAGGCCAAATGGCCTCAACGACTCCAATTTTTTAGGCCATCAGCCAAAAAATTTAGGCCATCCAAATTTTGTTAACTTTTAGATTGTGCGTTATTGTACGCATTGTTAAAATTACAGTTATCATGTATTCACGCGTTATATATTCAAAAATCGCTGTTTAACAACAAAAATCGCCATCGTCACTGTTTAACACACCAGAAATACTACTTTTTTACCTTAAAATGGCAAAAACAGAACCTTGTTAGCATAGAAATAATAGTGCACGACAGTATTAATGAATTAATCAATATATATATATATTATCAATATTATATATATTATCAATACGAGTATATATATAGAGAGAGAACCAAAGAAAGAAAAAATTAAACTAGCAGAAATAAAGTTAAACTATATATATACATATTAAAAATAGCATTTCTTTGAGGAAATCTTTATAATAGTAAATGAAATTATAACTAGAATGCGTATTTATAAGTGCAAATAGACAATGTATATAACTAGCTGGCAGATGGCGCAGCCCAGAAATACAAGTGAAAATGTATATATTCGCGCCGAAGGCGCGAAAAATTTTTTAGAAAATTGCTGTTTTTACTTAAAAATCAATAAAATTTAACTGAGTTTTCGTCGAAAAATTTAGGCCAAATGGCCTCAACGGCCAAAATTCTTTAGGCCATCGACTCATAAATTTAGGCTATGGCCTAAAAAAAAACCTTGGTCCCCGTCCCCCCTAACACACATATGGGGGAGGGATACCCGCCCCAATCACACCAGACCTATCCAGAGTTTCCTTGGAACTTTGGGTCTCGGGTGGGGGGGGGGGGTAAATCTGGGTCTACCTCTGAAATTTGATGGGGTGCCCCCCCCAAATTCGGACCTCAGAAATTTCGAAAAATGGTCAAAAAGTGCAAAATTCTCTGTAATTTGGCCCTTTTTTTAGGCGTTGCACCGTTTTAAATAAATTTTATGCCAAAATTTGAGAAAAAATTTGCAAAAAATGACCATTTTTCAACCAAAGTTAGCAAACTTTTTGGGCCCAAAAATCGTTGGGTGGGTTTCGGGGGGGGGGTAGCTGAAAGTTGGAGGGGGGGGTAAGTCAAAAATCTGGGGGTTTAAGTTGGTAGAAAATTTGGGGGGGACATAGTTTCCCTGGAACTTTGGGTCTGGGGGGGGGGGTAAATCTTGGCCGACCTCCGAAATGTGATGGGGGTACCCCCCCCCAATCTCCCCCCAGATTTCGGACCTCAGAAATTTCGAAAAATGGCCAAAAAATGCAAAATTTTCTGTAATTTAGCCCTTTTTTCATCAAAATAAGGCTTGTTCTTAACGTTTTAGGTGCTTTGCACCGTTTTAAAGCGATTTTAGGTCAAAATTTTAGAAAAATTTTTCAAAAAATGACCATTTTTCGACCAAATTTAGCTAACTTTTTGGGTCCAAAAATCGTTGGGGGGGTTCGGGGGGGTAGCCAAAAGTTGGGGGAGGGTAAGTCAAAAAATCTGGGGGAGGAGGGGTAAATTTGGTCCAAAATTTTGGGGGGGATACCCCCCCAACCCCCCCACCCCCCCCCCAAAGGAGACTTATGGGGACACTCCATTCCCCCCTGCAAAGGAAACCATAGTTTCCTTTGGGGGGGGTTGGGGGGGTGTCCCCCCCCCAAAATTTTTGACCAATTTTACCCCCCCTAGATTATTGACTTACCCCCCCAACGATTTTTGGACCCAAAAAGTTAGCTAAATTTGGGCTAAAATTTTGACCTAAAATCGCTTTAAAACGGTGCAAAAGCGCCTAAAACGTTCAGAACAAGCCTTATTTTGATGAAAAAAGGGCTAAATTACAGAAAATTTTGCATTTTTTGGCCATTTTTCGAAATTTCTGAGGTCCGAATTCTGGGGGGGGGGTACCCCCCATCAAATTTCGGAGGTCGGCCAAGATTTACCCCCCCCCCCCAGACCCAACGTTCCAGGGAAACTATGAAGGAAACTATGGACCTATCCTGCCGTGGGTGTAACCCCCACCCCACCCCATCCGGGTGGACCGATTTTGGCAAAAAGCCATTATCTTTGCAAGAAAATAGGACTTGAAATAATTGAGTGCTAACTAAGCTCGTTAAGTTTGAACAAATGCACACACTCGTTGAACAAACAGAAGCTTCCAAGTGATACCAAAATTTTCAATATTTTTAGTTGTGGGGGGCCAGCATGAAGCTAGCGCCGCAACCGAAGTTTTTATAAGAAACATTTTAATCAACATGAACGAACAATAATCTTGCCGTGAACAATCATGAACAAACATAAACAAACTATATGCGTTTGTTCACGTTTGTTCACGAAATGGGGGGCCAACTTCAGATAGGTCCCCGACCCCGTCCCCAAATTCGGACCTCAGAAAATTCAAAAAATGACCTAAAACAAAAACAAATTTTCTGTTTTTTAACGCTTTTTTGTAAAAACAAGGCTTGTTTTATCGTTTCAGGCGTTTTCACACCGTTTTAAACCGATTTTAAGCCACAATTTGAGAAAAATTTCAAAAAATGACCATTTTTAGCAAAATTTAGCTAACTTTTTGGCCACAAACAGTGCTGGGGGGTTTCAAGCGGGGTAACCAAAAGTGGGGGAGGGATAGTCAAGAAACCTGGGGGGGTGGGGGTAAAGTTGGTCAAAAGTTTTGGGGATTTGTCAATGCTAGGTGCTAACAAAAATAATTCAGTGAAGCTTACAGGGGGTCTCTAAAAGCCGGCCCGGCCCGGCCCGGCCCGGCCTAAGGCGGGCCATAACTCTCTAAAACCCGGCCGGGCCGGAAACTAAATCTAAAACCCGGCCCATTATTAAAACAAGGCAAATTTTGGGCCGCAGAATCTCTAAAACCCGGCCCAGGCAGGAAATCTATTAAAACCCGGCCCGGGCCGGAAATCCCAGCCCGAATTTATAATTTTATATTTTGGGAAAAGGATCTTCACTATTATTTTCATTTCATTTTCATTTTCATTTTCACTTCTCGATCCACCCCTCACTTTTCTTTGATCCGCTCTAGATTTTTTCCATAATTTAATTTTAAAGTGGTGTGCCGGAAGGCAGCGCTGCACACCAATTTTGAAAAGCAGACTAACCGTTACAAGACGTTTTTTGCAATAGAAGGAATTTGGATTGTTTTTGAGGAGAGAATCATGAAGACGAATAAATTTGCAATCTTTTTAGCAGAATACCATCACATGACTCAAAAATTGGTGTGCAGCGCTACCTTCCGGCACACCACTTTAAAATTAAATTTTGGAAAAAATCTAGAGCGGATCAAAGAAAACTGAGGGGTGGATCAAGAAGTGAAAATGAAAATGAAAATGAAAATGAAAATGAAAATGAAATGAAAATAATAGTGAAGATCCGGCCCAAAATATAAAATTATAAATTCGGGCCGGGTTTTAGTGAAAGCCCGGCCCAAAATCTAAAATTATAAATTCGGGCTGGATTTCAGTGAAAATCCGGCCCAAAAGTTAAAAATGTTAATCGGGCCGGGTTTTAGTGAAAACCGGCCCAAAATATAAAATTATAAATTCGGGCCGGGTTTTAGTGAAAATCCGGCCTAAAAGTTAAAAACATTAATCCGAGCCTGGTTTTAGTGAAAATCCGGCCCAAAATATAAAATTATAAATTCGGGCCGGGTTTTAGTGAAAATCCGGCCTAAAAGTTAAAAATATTAATTCGGGCCGGGTTTTCATAAAATCATAAATTCGGGTCGGGTATTAGTGGATTTCCGGCCTGGGCCGGGTTTTAGAGATTCTCCGGCCCAAAATTTGCCTTGTTTCAATAATGGGCCGGGTTTTAGATTGTTTCCGGCCCGGCCGGGTTTTAGAGATTCTCCGGCCCAAAATTTGCCTTGTTTCAATAATGGGCCGGGTTTTAGATTGTTTCCGGCCCGGCCGGGTTTTAGAGAGTTATGGCCCGGCCTCAGGCCGGGCCGGGCCGGGCCGGCTTTTAGAGACCCCCAAGCTTAAAGGTGCATTCATAGTCGCCAACGCAGAGAGACGCGTCGACGCGCGTAGACGCCTCAGATTGTAACATGCCGTTTTAACCGTTTAAAAATAATTGTAGCGTTTTCATGCTTTCGAACGCATTCAGACGCTTACGTACGCGCGTCGACGCACGTCTACGCGCGTCTGCTTGCGTCTGGAACTATGAATGCACCTTAAGGAGATTTTGCTATAACATATTCTATACATTAATTTAAGGTCGGCTAGTAGTCTTCTAATTTCCAAGGACTGTTGACCTAATATCTCTAACCGCTGCTTATAAGTCATTGCTTGCATACCGGACATACGCTTAGTAAATCTTCTCTGGACATTTTCTATCATGTCGATATCTTTTAATAGAAGCGGTGACCATGCTGGTGAGCTTATACTCTAAGATAGGCCTGATATAAATATTGAACATTTTTATTAAAAAATTCTATTTCTAGTTTCGAATGATCTAAAAATACTGGCAGAAATTTGATTTGCTTTCTGGGCGATTTTACAACAGTGTGTGGATGCCTTCATATTGGATGACAGTGTAATTCCAAGGTCTACTGCATGATCCACCACCTCTAGGTCCTGACCGTCCATGACATAGCCGGAACCATCATGATCTGCAACAGAACCATATATATATATATATACTAAAGCCAGACACTTTGAAAGAGCCAGTCTAAGCTGCCAGATATAAGCCCAGTTGCAGACAAGGTTAAGATCCTCCTGAAGTATTGCTGATTTAGTGGACAAGCATATTTTCGCGTCGTCAGCATAAAAACTAATACTAGAATTGACAATTACTTCAGGCATGTCATTTACGGAAATCAGGAACAAGAGGAGACCAAGTACAGTACCTGTGGAACACCACTCACTACAGGACGGACGCTAGAGACAGCGTTGTTAACTTTAACTTTCTGTGTTCGGCTGGAAAGAAAGGACTGTACCCAGTTATAGACTTGTCTAGTGATACCTTATTTTTTCAATTTTCAATATCCTATGACTAACACTATCTAAGCTTTTAGCGAAATCCAAATAGATACAATGTGTTGAGAGACCAAGGTCTTTTGCTTTATTCCAACTATACAGCGCCTGTATTAAATTAGCTAAGGTGGAAAGTTTACTACGAAATCCATGTTGGTATAAGTTGAGAAGATTTCGTTCAGTAAGAAAAGACATTAGATGTTCCTTAATTATTTGTTCAAGAACTTTACAGCAAGCAGAAGTAAGGCTATTAGGTCTATAATTTCCCTTCCTTTTAAAAAACAGTGGATATAGTAGCTTCTTTCCAAATCTTAGGTAACATTCCACTACGGATTTGAGGAATATATACATACACCGAAGAGGTTCTGCGAGTACGTAAGCCATTTTTCTAGGCAGTATCGGTGGGATGTTATCAGGTCCTGATGAAGTTTTAGGAGGAGCCTTTTTCCTGCTGCGCCTCAGCGCAGCAGGTAGTTTAAATTTGCTCGGCTGTGGTTTTTTGCACGTCCTTCACGGTTAAAGATGCGCTTCAGCATAAATGTGTGTGCGTAACGCTTTAAGGTGGTGATTCCCTTTGGGCACATATTGTTCTTTGGCGGCGTAAATCAAGATGAAATTTGATGAAACTTTCCGAAATAAGTTCTTTTAGCATTCTAACACCCTCCGCGCAATCCCGCTTCGAAAATTCGAGATTTTTGGTCAGAGTGGTTTTTCCAAATTTCTGAACGTTTGGCAGCTGCTATACAGTTATGACTATAGTCATTCGAAAGATCTCATTGAGCTTCACATTTTTGCTTTCTAAAGTAAGTTTCCAGCTTTTCTTTACCGTGAGATATAGCCGATGTTCTTGTTTTGGCGTCGAGAACTTGTCATTTTTGCAGAAATCAAATTATCCAATTTTTCTTGAACTACGCAGGCCGTAAAATCAAACTAAGGGCGTCGATCTGAAGGTCTCACAGGGACAAATTATCCGACGCATGATCGTCTTCCAACTGATATCCTGTAGGCTGCTATCATAAAAAATGTAGTTTTTGCAAAAACACGACCAATTTTTTTCAAAGATTGTGGAGCATTCACAATGCAAGGTGGAGGGCTGCTACTGAACAAATGTGTTCAGCACAAATATACCCAGGGACGATTTTTTAGTTGCCCGGATTGCTGCTTTCTAGCTAAAATAATCGCTTGACAAAGTTGGAAAAAGTAGGCAAAATACAGGTTACGCACACATTTCAGCTTATTTCTCTATAACGAAGAGCGATTTCACAATAAATAAAAAATCGTCCCCAGCTATTTGATGTAGGTATCGAATGATATAACCAATGTCTCGCGAAAAAATTTACTCGAGTCTGCAAAAATTCTGGAAAATTATACCTCTTCTAAAATGTGTTAAAAATATTTTATAAAAGCAACATTCGTTCCGTGGCATGCATTAAAACGAGAAAATGTCAAGCTACATTTTGATATAAAAATGGCTTCTTAACTCCAAGTAATGAACGAGTAATAATGGTGCAAACTTTTGTGACCAAAGGGAATCACCACCTTAAGATAGAGGCACCATGATTTACGTGTAGATTTTATTTAGAAGAACTTCTGAGCTTAACACACGTAATTACATATATGTACACAATTTAAGATTACACAACACCAACACGGAGACCAACATCAAGAAACATAATCTCAATAGGACCGTATGAAGCTGATTTGATTAATTTAGTGTTTAGCTTATTTCGAATGTATGTAATAACTCCCTCATGTAAACCAACTTCACGGTCAGTACGATACAACGAAAAGCCTTCAACATTGACATATGTATCATCATAAGCAGAGCTTCGGATATACATAGGATATCGAGGTTCCTTAAACTGAATTTCCAATTTTAATTCTTCGACTTTATTGGTTAAACACTGACAGTTGAAGTATAAAACACTATATTTCATGGGGTCATTTAGTTTGGTTCGAGCATTTCTATGATTTAAGTAACCAGACGGGATTAGTTTGGTTTATGCGGATGTTTATTTGACCGAACTACGATTCTGACTCTGCTTAGAATAACATACTCATTATTGGCACGGCGCCGCTTCAGCTCTTCCCGAAGCTGGCGATCGGACTCCCGCTGAGCAAAGGTCAGATCCGGACGGCACCAAGGAGACCGGTCGTCCCCGACTCCAGGAGAAAGCTGGTGAAAACCTCCAAGAAAGGTGGTCTTTGCTCTGTGGTTTTTGAAACCAACCTTCAGGATTCGAGGACGCCCCGGCCTGGTTGGGCCGTCCCGGAAGACCCAGTCAGCGAGAGCCCGATCCAATTCCAGAGCTTCAGCAAAAAGACGTACAGTGTCCAAGTCCTGCCCCGTTCGGGGAGTCCAATGATGACTAAATTCAGCCTTCTTGGAGTTAGCTTCTTCCATGTCACGAAAAATTTAGCTGATTATTTTTGGGAGAGATTGATTGAACCGTTCCAACTGGTCAATTCTACGTTGAATGGCGGTCAGACATTGATCGCGTTCAGAGGTTACAGTGGGAATTCCAGTCACCTGGTCCGTAAGGGAAACCTCGTTCAAATTAGCCATCTGCGACATCAATGTAGCTAACTTCAGTTCAGTATCAGCTAATAATGGGATAATATGTGTGTTGGGCCTATGTCTATAATTTAAATTCCTGTTGGGAAAGTAAATACAATTTAAATTCCTGTTGAGAAAGTAAATACATAAATCCGACACAGTTCGCTTCGGGCTTTCATTTGACACCAAATTTGACCGCTTTTGAAAATCAATTTTTGACCCAAAATACCCTAAAGGTGCATTCATAGTTCCTGTCGCAAGCAGACGCGCGTATGGAAGCGTCTGCATTAGCATAGCATGAATTCGTTACAACAGATTTTAAACGGTTAAGGGGGGGGGCTACTTGAGTCAAAAATTTTACCCTCACGGATTTCGCTCAAATTGTGCCCATTGATACTCCCTAGGGCCGTACGCAATCCGTTGAAATTTGAGACGATTTAGTCCAGGAATAAAAAAGTTACAGCCATTCAAAATTTCCAATTCCTATTGAAAATGGCCTAAAACCGAAACTTTAGATTTTTCGCTTCTGACAACGATAACTTACCCAAATCAAAACCGTTCGAAACGTTCTATAGCTCATGTTGTAGCTAAATACAATATCTAAAACTAAAGTCTGACCAAAAAATGTAGAAAGCGAAATTGTTTTGTTTATATCTCAAAAACGCTTCAAGATAACTACCACAAAAGTATATATTTTCTGAACCGGACTGATGACATCTTTCTTTTCGTGAAAAATTTTTTTGAAATTTCCCGTGCGATTTCAAAGGGCGCCGCTTTTATATGTACAGACCATGGTACATGGTACTGCCGCGATTTTTTCTGAAACATTTTCCCCTTGTGTGAAAGTTCTACACACCAAATTTCAACTTTGTTGGCTGAAAATTGCATGAGTCATTCCATTTTTTAGATTTTCAAAATCCTTTGATCTTTGCCGCCTTTTCGATTTTGACTGGTTATTACTCGCGACTCGCTCAACGGAAAAAATTTTCGAGTAGATTTTCAGGACTGCCTAGGCGTCCGCTTTCACCTGATATATGTGAGATTTCAAAATTTGAAAGTCGAGTTTTTCGAAAAATACCACTTTTTCACCCAAACTTTCGACATAGCGAGTCTAGCAAAAGTGAGTAAAAATAACATATGATAAAGTTCAATCTAAGCTAAATCCAATGATATAAAGTTTTTGTGGCTACGACTTATATTGCGTCCGTAATGAATTTTTAAACAATTTCCTTTTTTCAAATGATTTTTGCTAGTTTACACTGGTTCAGGCAAGTCAAGCCGGCAACAACAAAGCGAGCCAAAAACCAGCTGAAAAAGGGAAATTGTTTAAAAATTCAGTGCGGACGCAATATAAGTCGTAGCCACAAAAACTTTATATCGTTGGATTTAGGTTAGATTGAACTTTATCATTATGTTATTTCTACTCAGTTTTGGTAGACTCGCTATGCCGAAATTTTGGGTCAAAAAGTGGTATTTTTTGAAAAAAATCGACTTTAAAATTTTGAAATCTCACATAGATCAGCTGAAAGAGGACGCCTCGGCGGTCCTAAAAATCTAATTGAAAATTTTTTCCGTTGAGCGAGTCGCGAGTAATAACCAGTCAAAGTCGAAAAAGCGGCAAAGATCAAAGGATTTTGAAAACCTAGAAAATGGAATAACTCACGCAGTTTTCAGCCAAAAAAGTTGAAATTTGGTGTGTAGAACTTTCATACAAGGGGAAAATTTTATTGCAAAAATCGCGGCAGTATCGTGTACCAATCCTTCTGTACATTAAAAAGCGGCGTACATTAAAATTAAATGCTTTTAGAAAAAGTTTGAAACATCCCCCCCAAGACTTACTCGCCTCCCGAGGGCTCCCCCCAAGAAAAAGTCCCTAGAATAAGCCCAGCAGCCTATGACACATTGACACCTAACAACATAGGTGTACATAACCATCTGTTTGGGCTGGGGGAGTAGAAGATCCGAATTTGGCTCGGGAGACCCCACCAAAATCCGACATTTGGAGGGGGAGGACAAGGTTTTTTTAGCTAAAAATGCTCCTTTTTCGATGTATATATACGGTGGGGGGACCGGTTCTCCCCTAACTTCTGTTGGGGGGGCTCCCTCTGGAGAGTGGAGACCCCCAAATCCCCCCCCAAATTTTTTCTATTTTTATGTCAAAAATCGCATTTTCAGCCGTTTCTAATGATGAAAGACATCTAACCATAAAGTAATTTTAACATAAGACAGTGGTTTTAAACTCAAAAACTTGATTGCCAACATGTTTCCAAGTCCAAAATAAGGTCAATATTGAGTCATAAGATCCATAATACAGTTAAAAACGTGTATTCCTCATAATAATAAATAGTTCAAGCCACAAATTTTGACATTTTTGAAAATTTTTTTAAAATTTACCCTAAAAATACCCAATTTTCGACCATTTTTCGCGCCTTGGGCGCGACTACCCCCCCCCCCCCCCCCAGTTGGGGGGGGGGACGTCCCCCCCCCCCCGAAAAGTTTTGAGGGAGGGTTGAAAAAAGGCTTGGAGGATGGAGGGGGCTACCCCCCCCCCCCCAACCCCCCCCCCCCACCTTACACCTATTGATGGGTAGGTCAGACGGAAAAACAGACACTGGGAATAAGCATAGTTTCCTTTGGGGGTGGTCGGATACCCCCCCAAAATTTTTGACCAATTTTACCCCCCCCCCCCCAGAATTTTTGAGTAGCCCTCCCCCAACTTTCGGCTACCCCCCCCCCCCCCGAATCCCCCCAAGCGATTTTCTTTCGGGCCCAAAAAGTTAGCTAAATTTGGCCGAAAAATAGTCATTTTTGGAAAAATTTTTCTAAAATTTTGACTTAAAATCGCTTTAAAACTGTGCAAAAACGCAAAAACTTTGAGAGGCTGAGTAAAGCCTAAGATGGTGATCTAGGAAGCGGTGGCCGACTTGACCTGACCCTCCAGACGACAATGTGGAACCAGCCCTGCAAGATGGGTGGGTCGGACGGCAAAACGGACACCGTGAATGAGCTGGGTGCACCAGAAACCCCTATAGACCCAATTTTGAGAGGCTAAGTAAAGCCTACTATGGACCTCCAGGTAGCGGTTGCCGACATGACCCTCCAGACAGTGGCGCACATACGAAATTTTTTCAGGGGGGGGGACCTCCAAAAATTGGGGGGGTCTGAGGGCGAAGCCCACCAGAAGTTGAAAAATGATTGAAAACAAGGTTAAAAATAAGCGTAAATTAAGCAAAAGACTAATAAATTTCCGCTACGCGCGGACAATAAAATTTTTCCTTTACGTTTGGTTTCTTGGGGGGGGGCCGCCATAGGTGTAACGGAGATTTGGGGTTGGGGGGGCTCCCCCCAACATTTTCTGGGGAGGGCCCCCTCTGGAGATCCCCTCCAACCCTCCCCAAAAAAATTTTTCAATTTTTATTTCAAAAATCGCATTTTCAGCCGTTTGTAATACTAATAAACATCGAATCATGAAGTAATTTTAACATTAGACAGTGGTTTTAAACTCTAAAACTTGATTGTCCAGGTGTTTCTAAGTTCAAAAGAAGGCTAATATTCAGTCAAAAAGTCCATAAAACTATTAAAAACGTGTATTTCTCGCAATAACAAGTGCTTTAAGCCAAAAATTTGGACTTTTTGAAAATGTTTGCAAAATTTACCCTAAAAATACCCTATGTTTGGCCAATTTTCGCGCCTGCAGCGCGACTACCCCCCCCCCCAGTTGGGGGCAGTGGCGGATCCAGGATTTTGAAAAGGGGGGGGCCCGCTGAAAAATTTTTCCGGGGGGGGGGTAACCAAATTTTTCCGGGAGGGGGGGGTAAAAATTTCTTTTCCAGAACAAAATATTTTTACAAGAAAATTAAAATTGTGTATAGAAAGGGTAGTTCACTTGCCAATTTGAAAACCACTATACCCCCCGCGTGAAGCAACCTATGAATTGACACAACAAGTACACGGGGGCGGGGACCCCCAGAAGTTGAAGAATCTTTTGAAATTGGAAAAAAAATCCGTCATTCAAACTTCTGAAAAGATTGTTAGATGTATACATATATATATATTGTATATATATATGTAACTTACGAAATGAAAAACTTGCAGTAAAATAGTACGTATACCATATATATATACAAGAAATGGTGGCAATAAAGAAGACAAGTTTCAAGGGCAACAAAGATATGTGCAAAACGGGGGGTCTGGGGGGAGCCCCCCAGACGTTGAAGAATTTTTTGAAATCGTGGAAAATTCAGCAATTCAAATGTTTAAAAAGATTAGTTAAGATGAGATGAGTTGTTGAGTGGTATAATCGATCAGTGGAAAACCAAAATGGGAATTGGATGCTTTTCAGAATTTTTCACTTCCACGGTTTATTCTAGAGCACTTTCAGAAGGTGGTAATTATCAAACTTGCATTGCCCATTTACGTTATGAAAGCAAAATAAAATTTTTAAATGCTCGTATTGAAGCCGGTATATATATATATATAGTCATAAAATAAACTGAAGTCGTTGAGTACAATTATATGCTTACAAAACAGGAAAGGAAACAAAATAGAAGACACTTTAAGAGACAGAAGTTCTGCCAAGAACTACGTATATACGTAATAAAGCAACAGCAATACGTAACTT
>JASAND010013014.1:0-27969 GCA_030248195.1 Trissonchulus latispiculum
TCTTTCCGTTTGTGATCGATTATCTGACATATGCCTATATGGACATTTTATATGGCGGTGTAACAATATTTTCGCAGTCACTGTGCCCTGCTCGGGTAACCCTGAACATTCTAACCATGCACGGATTCGAAAACTGCGAAAGGCGCACGCAGCCGGCCAGTCAACCAGCGGTATGTCAACTGACGGGCTAAGGCGGGAAACGAAACTCAGCATTCAGTGCATCATGTCAAGCACCGCTTACTGCATGGCATCCTTCACGTTTCAGCTAATCTTTGCACTGCTACCGTATGTTCAGTTTGACTTGGTTCATTTCGTGGCTGTTCATATTATGTGGATAGTCAATCATTCCCTGAATCCGATAATTCATCTGTGGTTCAATAAACCGCTGAGAAAAGCCATGAAGCAGATGTTTAGCGGTTCTTGTGCTAATGATGCTGTGGTTAGCTTGTCTGGCAAGCATGAAAGTACTGTGAATGTTAAGGAATAAGGTTAAGTTTAAGTGAGCAATAATTAAGTTATCAATTAAATTGTTAAATATTAGCGTTTCACGTGAACTCAGAAAAGGTTGAAATCAGCGCAATAAACTATTCTCAAAGCCGTCCTAGGTTTCGCTCAGCGGTTGGGTTCTCACCTGAAGCTCCAAAACTCGGTGGTTCGATCCCCGACCGATATTTTTCTTAAGATGTTTCAATCCTAATTTCAACTTTGACGGCGATCATACCTTGGTCTTGTCGCTCTGAGGAGAAGTCGTTTGTGATTCCTATGAATTGTGGAAATGCAATTTTTCAAGATATTTGGTTTATTTCAAATGGTGGTCCTAAGTCGTGAAGAAATCATGAAAACTTTGCTACGATACTGTTAAGATAAAATATTAGTAACGTTGTTTCCAAAACTGTTACTATACCGTGTGAACTATGCTCAAATTCTGCATTGTTTGTTGTTTGTGTTATATTTTCTTGGATTTACTATAGAGAGATAGAGAAGTTTTTTTGAGAATAACGCTAAATTTGAGTAGGAAAGAAGGGGGAGCGCTGACCCTATCTTTCTGTACATTAATGTTTAGCAGGACAGGTAGACGAATTATGCCATAAATTATACCTCAGCAAGAATACATAACTACACTATATACAAAGCATGAGCAAGCCACTGGTGGTCTTCCTCTTAATAGCTAAAAATGCCGGTTCTGAAAGTGCAGGTACATGCCCCTCAGGGCAATGCCATTGTTTTTTGCTGTATTTGGAGCCCTCAGTTTTTATGGTACCGTCATTAACAATTCCTATTCCTTGCCACAGGCAACATCAGGCCGTCCTTCACTCAGACGGCTAGGCAACCTTTACGAGTCCTTTTTATTCCTGCTGGAGCAGGAATGTATGAAAACCAATAAACCCTATGTATAGTGAGTCATTTCTTCTATTTAGACGTCCCCATCTTCAACACAGGCTAGCTTAGGTGATTTTTTGCATCAAGATTATGCAAATTATGTTTGGATCCTATTTAAGTATGTTTATCTGACAACTTTTAGACTGAGTTTTTAGGCCTGGATCGTATGAAATCTACAAGGTTGCAGATTTTTAGAGTACCAGCAGTAGCTTTCTGAGTACACAGGTGGGGAGGAGGTGAGAATAGTTCTAGCTTTCTTTTCGCATCACAAGTCCAGTCCTGTCATGGCATGGGCGCTATTAGTTGCCTGTTCTTCCTGGGATCTTTATTCAGATCAGGGAGGAAATATTGAGTAAAGGAATGAAGAGTCATGCAGTCTTCGTGGAAGGAAATCAACGGACTTTTACCTTGCCTATTTGGGAAGGAATATCTACTTCTTTAAAGTTGTACTGTTGAATCGAATGACATCTGGCCTCATGAGAAATAACAAAAGATTAAGTAGGTGATTTTAAAGATACAAAAGTTATTCTGATATCAAAGGAAGTAAAGAATGTCAAATGCAACTTCAGAGAAAACCTGGAAGCTTCTAAACGCTGAACTGTCCTCTTAAAAGGACAATTTTAGAATGTAATTGAAGAATTAACAGGTCTAAACAGGAATACTGCCTTTTTGGGGCCAACTGAGCTTTTTCTATTTTTACAACATTTTACTGCATAACATTACAATTACCACAAGTACACTTATACAACTCCATACGCTGGGAGGCCTTGACCTCAACTAATTTGTTGCGCCATGCAGAGAAATGCATAGCGCAGCAGTGTGTGCAGCTGGAGTTTCCAAACCTAGACAGCTCAGCTGCACACCAAAAAAGGGCCTCCCAGCCTGGGCGACTTAATGCCACATCACCTTTAAAATTGCTTTCATTTATGCTCCTCAGCTGCAGCATCAGAGAATCCGGCTTCATTAGTTTAGTGGCAAGCTTCATTTGTAGCTTACCTCGTTGTATTGGTACTTTACAACACGACATTGCTTATCTTCAGAGATTAATGTAGTGGTCGCACGGGAAGATCTCGTGCGTGGCAACACACCTCGGGGCTTCTCGCACGGCGTGCGTATAAATTCTCTGAATGCACGCAGAGCCGTAAAGGTATAAAAAGTATACTTAACCTGACACCCACCTAAAGCATATGCACTATTATTTTATAATACCAAATTTCAACTGAGACTCGAACCACCACTATTAATCTAGGCTAAAAACAGCGCCTTAGCCCACTCGACCACCGAAGCTTAGAATTTATATAGCTAAAGCAGCTATGTATAAGCTTCCAGTTTAGCCTAACGCATAACTCTAGCTGGGTCGTGGGGAGCTTTATGTCAGTATTTGCTTCTCTTTAGCTGACGCTTGGATAACTGGTTTTTCATGGAATGGGCTATATTAGTCAACAACTTAAAGTCAAATGTTTACACAATACGTAAACGCTTACATTCCACGTACGTAAGGCTTACTCAGTGCTTACGTTAATGCTTACACAGTGCTTACATTTAGGGTTACATAATGCTGACGTACATGTGTATTTATAACAATGGAGCAGATATTGTTATTGAGCAACTTTTAAATCTTCACTCTGCTTCTTCTTCGTCATCTTTAATGTGGGTAAAATTATCAAGTATATAACTTTCGATAGCTTTATTCTTTTGAATAGCGAGTTCGTAAGCATCCACGTTGTCATCACTCTTGTCCTCCTGAATTGCATTCTTCTTATCACGTATCTTATCACGTTCATTAAGTGTTTCCCTAATGTGAGGTCTCAAATCTGGTGAAAGCTTCCTGACGAGAACTCTAGGGTCCTAGCCATCTTCTTTATATTCTCTTTTGAAGCCTGCGGAATTTGGAACTATGTTTAGTCAGGGCTTCTTCTGCTGAAATCATCCCAAAATGACCCTTACTTTTCAGTTTCCACTTCCATTTCACTTGACCCATCAGACCCTGATCAGATCCACATTATCACTGTTCTGGTTATCTGCAAAATAACCTTCATTGTCTTCACGATTTCGTTTATGAGCCTCAAGCCTATGACGGTTCATGCTCCATAGTATCATAATGTATCAGTGTACAGCTTGTATGAAGACCTATTCACTTTTCGAGAGCCTGCACCGTCATAGGCTTGAGGCTCATAAACTTTTAGCTACTCCTCTTTTGCTGTATTGCGTAATGGTGCTCCGACAACAAAACGTCAATGTTCCCCCGTCTGGTGGAGGTGGCAGAGGAGGTCACGAAGACGGCCCTGCTTATGAGGAGAGGGTCGTCAAAAGAGGTCCCTAATTTGGGTTCAATACATGGTAAGATAAATTTGATTGGCTGCTGTGACCCCCTCCCCAAACGGTGAAATCTTTTGTTCCCCCTCCAAGCGAAGAGAGGGTCCCTGCATTTGATTGGTTATTGGCTGCCCCCTCCAAACGTGGACCTTCTTTAAGTACCTCCTCCCACCATCTTTTTTTCGAAGCACCTGTGGCCCTGTTGGTGCGAGTTGAGCAGGAGACTGCAGGTTCAAGTACCGACAGGTGACCGCTTTTTAGGATGCTTGGTTGTGTGCAACTCGTTCACTCTTTAATTATGGGGAAGCAACATGGGGAAGCCGGACAAGCCAGTAAGGACGACTATACAGATCAGACCGGCTAGCCTGGGTCATTTCTGACAGGCCGCAGAAGCTTGATTGAGATGAGCCATGTTGCAGAGCTACTCAGCCAAGAGGCTATATGAGGGTGAGTTAACCTTTTACACTGCTGTGTAAGGGAAGCAGGCATAGGAAAGATTGGTAAGCCTGATATGGCAGTTCAGCGGCCAATTTCGCTAACATCTTTCTAGAAGTTCTTTTGGGATCTGAAGAAGTCGATTTTCAATAATAAGAACCAGTTCGGTGATAAGCATCTCTAATTGATTGTATTGTGCTTTTCGGTGAAATACTACATAAATTACTAAAACAGAGAAATCATAAATTATTAAAACAGAGAAATAAAAATTATAATTTTGATTTTCATAAAATTCTTTAATTGGTCTCAAGTTAGCATCTTTTTCTGGTCAAACTCAACCAGAGAACTTGACTCGAAGACTGGGAGAAAGTTTATCAGCTTGATTAGCGGTTTTGACACATCTTTATCTACTACTCTGGTACTGGTACCAGGCCTACTACAAATTATATAAAGATATGTATGCAGGTGTACAGAAAGCACCGATGATATAGACGCTATGTCCTCTTCTCTCCTGGCTCCGTGGTGTAGTGGATGCACGCCTGACTGCAGTCCGGAAAGTGCGTTGTTCGATTCCTGGCAGAGCCAGATCTTCACACAGGACCCTTTTGAAGATCAACATGGTTCTACCAATGTTTACCTAGTTGTAGTCTGACTAAACTCCTTGGAAATTGTAGGATCCAGTTCGACCCGACAACCCTCACGCAATAAAAACCAGCTGTCGTGGTCTTAGCTAATCTAAAGCTGCCGATTTAGGCCACAGAAAGAATCTAATCTAAGTGTACCATCTAGACTATTTAAATATCGGACCGAAACGCAAGTTATGAATATTTGTTGAATATTTATTTTCTCAGAAACGCTAGGTGCAAATCAAGTTTACCAGAAGTTAGTGGATTTTGAGCGTTTTCAGTTGGATCAAACTTTGTTTTTTGAAGACTCCTATTAAGCATGCTCTTCCTTGCCACAATTTTAAGCACACGATTTTTCACCCCTCTAGAGTGTTTCAGAATCTTTTAAATTTGAGGTGGGTATTAGATGTAACTATAATATTATTTGCGTAATTAATAAATTTATCTCGCATTTTTGCCTAGTTTCCCTGAAAATTCTGAACCTGCACTGTGAACAGAAATTTTCTATCGGGCTTGCACCTTTAGAGTTAGCGATAGTGTTATTTGCAATAAAAATTGAAATATTTGCAAAAGTTGCTACAAAATCTTCAACTTTTGGGACGCACTTCAAATTTTCAGTCAATTCTCTCGATCCATTAACAGATTCGATTAAACACTTCGGGAAAAGCATAATTTTCCTAAAACCGCTCAGAGATAAAGCCACATCGCCTACCCATTGTCCTTTATTTCCTATATTTCCCTTTTCCTTTTCCTGTTTCTACTTGTTGACGATTTTAGTAGGGCTTGGATTTTTGTCCCGGTTTGGGAGGTACATACTTGCTTAAGTATTATTTTTTTGTTTCCGTTTCTGTTTCAGTTTAATTTCCAATCTACGGACCAAAATAATTTCAGTTCAGTTCACTTAAAGAAACGCTTCCTGCCTTCTGTGACAACATAAACCACTATTTGATGTTTATTCAGTTTCCCTGCAATTAACTGAATTATAACTGAATCAACGCTTCAAATTTTCAAAAGTTTAAGTTTTACGGAAAGACTAAAACTAATTTCAGACCGAGTTTCAGTTTTTCCTTTAGTTTACATCTTTAGTTTCAGTCGGCCATCTAAAATAGTTTCAGTTCCAGGGTTTCCCGAAAATGGGTTCAGTTTAAGTTTTAGTGACTGAAACATCACAACTGCACACTCAGATATCCCACGATCCTATTGGCTCAGAATGTGGGCAGCGAAAACGAAAAGGGAAAATCGGGAAACGGAAATGGTATGTAGGTATCTTAAAAGGAAAGGGTGCTTATTTTGCGTAATTATAATCTGTAGCATAATTTCGCACTGTAGCTACAGCCTTTCGAGCCCCGTTTGGACATATATAGATGCAGGATGAGAGGAATGGGACGATTTATGGTGGGAGCAGATGACAACGTACAGAGGATGTAGCAGGCTGTCTAACATATTACGCCTGTCATACCAGAGTTGGAAGTGGGTCGCGGGTACCCGCTGGTCGTGGGTACCCGCGGGTCGACTTTCAGGTCAGTGGGTACCCGCGGGTCAGAGCGGGTCAAGAGTTATTTTTGTTCACACCAAGTTTTCGCTAAATTTTGGGCTAATTTCACCAGAAATGTTACAATTTATGTTAAATTTTCAATTTTTCTTTAACCTCTGGCTCTTTTGAATGTGTTTATATATTACAATATTGCTTTTATGATAAAATTGTTTATTTCCATTGAATCTGTCTTGAATCCTCAGTCAAAAATATTTCCTTGACATACTCATTGGCATAATTTCATTATCACCGAAAGCCTTTAATGCCACTGATTGACTGTCAAACCGTTTCTGCAAAAACAATGCTCATAGCTTACAGCCTGCAGAGCTTAAAAACTGCTTCTTCCAGTAGATATTTGCATACCATGTTTAAAATTTCGACATAGTTCTACGAGTTATGATCATTCCGCATTTAGTTTGTACCATGTATTCCTGGGAGTAGTAAATAATGTGTATGATATAAACCACTAAAATGATAGTTTTGGACAGTAATAGATAAATACTCCTGCGGTAGACGTCACGCAGCTGTAAAAATTAACTAGAATATGGTGGCTGAACTTTTATGAAATAGCTACAAGCAAATGCAATTTATCTTCATAACGTAGCCTAAATACTGACTCTTGTGACAGATCGAGGTCCCAACACGTTTGCGATAGCATAGCTTGCCCAGAACTACCGAAAACGAAGACGAAATCTAATGGACTTAGCTTTGAACTTGCCAAATTTTTGTTTGAAAGTTTTAGTACTTCACTATGTTCATGTTTAAAAAAGTTAATTTTGCTCGATGCATGTTATAGAGTATTTAAATGTGTGAAAATGTCCGAATTAAAGAAGTGGGTCAAGTGGGTCGCCAAAATCTCAGTGGGCCGCGGGTCGTGGGTCGCGGGTCGTGGGTACCCGCGGGTCACAAAATTTCTACTCACTTTCAACTCTGTGTCATACTCCTATGCATTATACAGTCTTGATTACACATTAAGTGAGAATTTTATTTCTTACACTACAGAAACAGTGTTAACTGCAAGCTTAGAACTGCATCCAGACAATTATGCAACCAGCAAGCCCTTCAGCAATTGTAGCATTGCACAGTTTTTGTCCACCAAAAAAGTTTTGCTTTTTAGGTCTCCCAACCCAAGCCAGCGCCGCCACTTTATCAAACGTTTGTCACCATAAATTTTAGACGCAGACTTATTTGATTTACGATTGCTGCAGCCGGGCCGAACGGAAGCTGCAATTTGTTCCTGCGCAAGCACGGCGCACGTTTTAAGTCATTAGTCACAAATTGCAACAGACCAATTGTTGTATCACATTCTTGGCCTAGGTAAGTGCAAAGTAGACAGTCACGTGACCTTGGAACCATATTTTCAGTTCTATGTCCAGCAAATTTACAGTATTCAATTTGACGTTCCCAACTGGACGATTTTGCTCGCTCGACCAAAACAGGGTACCCCGCTGAAAACTGTTGGAGATTAACAGCCGGTTGCACCAAATATGATTAACTTCTAGCTAAAATGTTATTAGCTAGTCTTAATCTGATTTTAATCAGATTCTCCGTTGCACCAAGCTAGTTAGATTTTAAAATCTGATTAGCTCTAAACCAATCAGTATTTTTCCCAGATGAGCTCTAGCAAATCAGGTACAAGCTAATGTCACATGATGATTTTAGTTAGATTTTAGTTAGATTTTAATAAGATGTTAGTCAGAAGTTAGTCAAATGTTAATTTTATCCCTGACAAGAATTAAAAATCTAACTAACTTTGCAGTTGGTGCAACGGAAATTGGCCTTAATTAGAACTAATTAGAACAAATTAGCTTAATTAGATTCTAGTCACATTTGGTGCAACCGGCCGTAAAAGTTTTAACAGGCTTTCATTCGCTACATTTTAAACATGAGATGACACATATACAGTAACCTTTCTTTGTGAGAATTAGTTTTTCTTCCTTCATTTTATATTTTCCCGGGTGTAGAGGTTTCCCGGGGAAAGCCATCATCAACTGCAATGGCACGAAGTTTGAACAACGAAATTGTGAGGAATCAGAAACCTTGCGCTAAAGTGAAGATTTGATTAATAAATAAATAAATTCTTAAATAAATTCTCCCCTCTGCTTGTAGAGAGTCGAAGATGCTTCGTCTTGTAATTAGTAAAATAGTAAAAGTTTGATAATTCTGACGCAAACATCTAAATAAGCCGGATATTTAGCTCAGTTGGTAGGGTGCTCGCCAGAAATCTGAAAGTCAGCGGTTAGATGCCCACCCCTGGAAACTGTCCTCACTTTTTCCAATTTTGATTTAAACCTTTCAAGTTTAGGGGAATCCCACTTTACACTAGATACATGCTTTCCTTATAAATGCGTGTCTTTAGCGGCCGATTAGCCTAGAGGGATTGCTGTAGGTAATTTATTAATTACTGGTATTTGAATTAAGTTACCGCAATTAAAACACTGGTTCCATAAAATTCTGTTGCATTTTTCTGCTCTTTCCAATGACATAAAAATCATTGAATAAGATTAATGTATTATGCTTCAATTTTTAAGTGGGAATAGCAGAAAATCGCCACAGAGTTATGGAAATAAAATTACTAATAAATTACCCTACAGTAAGTGTTAGGCTAATGGGGCCAATCATGAGCCGACTCGCGTTAATATGAAAGCATGTAATTGCAAACGATTGCATTAAGGAACTGTCTCAAATTTCAAGATGAAATAATTCGTATTTTTCAACAAAAATGCGTTTGCAAAAGCGTATATGCGATTTCTTTTTTGACTTGACTAAAAACTACAAAACGTCAGAATGTTTCTTCCCTTTTACGTTTTTTCACACTGCTGTACAATAGCTTCAGCTTTTTTAGCAGTGTTGGCATCTGGGATGGGATCCCATGGGATCCCATGGGATCCCATGGGATGGGATGGGATGGGATTGAAAATTCATCTCACATGGGATCAGTGGGATTGTGTGGGATCATTTCGCTCTCTACTGCCTTCAAACAGCGTTTCCAAATTTTGAAAAATACAATATTTTTGGTAAATTTTGCCATAAAAATATCTGTTCAGTAAGATGATAAATTATGTGAGCTGTGTTTTGCTTCTTAGGCGCAGTTATTGTGTACACATTTTTAAATAGCTGCGCAACTTTCAGTTGTCTTCTATCATGTTTCGGTAGTGTTTTGAACACAGTCGAAATCTTTTGGCACCGCTGAGGAGAAAAGAATTCGTATCAATAGACAATCTAAGACACTATGAACAATGTACACCGTTGTGTAATGCATAAAAAAGTGCAAAACTACTGAAGACGGGACTTGCCTGTATGTATGTGTTGAGCGGGCGGGTTTTGTCCCAGCCGGGCGGTTTGTAACACCCATTGTTTTCGGCTCGGCTTTCGCTCTATAGCACAACCAAGAAATGTGTGCACGCACAGACTTTGACAATTTATAGCAGACTAGCTTTTGAAGTAAACTTTTACAATTGGTATAGTTTTAAAATTGTCATAACGTCGAGATTTCGATAACCAAGAAAAAAATCCGGATTCTGATTTCATTCAAGGAATATATACCTAAGTTTTCCGTTTTATCGCAATAAAAATTTTTATATCCACGATTGAATAAAGTTGGTCTCTGCATATTTTTGCTGTTACAATGTTTTCACAAAAATGTACCCAATTTCTAGAATTTCGGAATCGGAATTTTAAATTTTCCGAATTCCAGACTTTTTGCTAATATAGAAATAGAATGAACTCTTGAAAATGCACTCAATTCCCGGAATTCGCGAAAACCGAATTTCCGGTATTTTTAAAATTTTCTCCAATACCCCCACAATATGGGTATCATTTGAAAGCACTTGATGAGTTGAACAACTTGCAATAGAGCCAACTCCCAGAATGTCATCTGCGCATTCACGAAAAACTCCTCGCTAGCTAAAGTTAAATTTTAGGTAATTCCGAGACATTGGTACATTTTCAGATACTGGTTCTATTAGAAAAAATTTGTTCAGCTCATTATAAGCTTTCAAATGATGGGCATTGAAAAATTTATAAAACCGGATAATCCGGTTTTCACGAATTCTGGGGTTTAAGTGCCTTTTCAAGAGTTCGTTTAATTGCAACAGTTGTTTAGCTCGTTAAGAGTTTTCGAATGACACCGAACCACCCATTTTTTAAACTCCGGAACGTTTGAAATTATGAAATGGCTGATATTGGGTACATTTTCGTGAAAAGCTTCAAGAACAAAAGCATGCAGCTGGACCATCCCTATTTGATCGTGAAAGCAAAATTTTTATTGCGACAAAAATTGGGCAAAAATTTCAAATTTTTCGCAGAATAAAACTGGAATTCCAAATTTTCTAAATGTGGAGTTCTCATAAAATACATATATTATTGGGGTTTACTCCAAATCTAAAGGTTCATCAGTTATAGACGGCAAAGTTTCTAGAAACATTTTTAGTTGTAGTATAATAGTGCAAAGCATACATACAGCGCAGTTGTAACAACGATTAATATGCCGTGTTGCAGTTGTTTGGAGCATTGTTGACTGCTTGCAAAACATGGGGTGCCTCAAGTCCACTATTAAAACTTTTAGCCAGTATTTAAATTTGGATGCTACAGCAATTAAAAGGTCAAATACTGCAAGTGGGATTAAATGGGATTGGAAATGGGCAGTTTAGACAAGTGGGATGGGATGGGACGGTGAAATAGAAAATCTGGAGGGATGGGATGGGATGGGATCAGAGAATTCGTCCCATTTGCCAACTCTGCTTTTTAGCCTAGTCTTTGTTGTAAGCAAAAAGTAGGAAACTCTGGCTGTCATACAAAATAAATCCATAAGAAAACGCATATCAGCTACTAACTGAAACGTTTTAATAAATCGCATTATTTGATTTTTAATTTGAGACAGTTCCTAATGTGAAACATTCGGGGGGGGGGTCCTCAAGTTAAAGAACCGAGCATGTCTAGCACGTTTCGTACATATGTATGTACTCTTGATAACATTCATTTTTTAAAAAAATGTTTGTTGTTTCAACTAACTAAACTCCTGCTGCATCTAGTACTGATTGAAGCTTTTGCGAAACTGAAAAATATATTACATAAGTATTACAAGTATTACATTAAGGGGGTGTCCATTTTTGGGTCATTTTTCGACTTTTTTCGATATCGCTGATTTTCACATATCTTATTGTCCCAATGGTATATTTTAACCAGTTTTTAAAATTAAAGTCGTAACTCTTACGGTTGTTGAGTAATTTCACCTCAAAGTTGAGATTTCATGTGTTAAACATAGGAAATTTAACAAGGGGACCCCTAAAAGGGGTGTAGTTCTGCAACAGAGCATAAACGGTAAACATAGTGACTGAAATCATATTTAGAACTAACTTAGGTATTAGCATTGATTACCAAAGTCTTTATTCCATCCGTTTTGCTTTTCATTAAAAATTAATAGTTGATGAAGCAGTGGGATTTCTAACCGTTGGTTACGTTCGATTCCGTTCGAAAACCGTACCCCTCAGGGGCCAACACTAGCAAAGACTCAAACCAGCGCCTCAGAAACAAAAATCGGGTTAAAGTTGGCAAAGGCCCAACCCGAACCCAACCGGCCCATTTAATATTTAGTAAATTGTTTGTTACTTTGATTTTGATATTGTCATATGCCAGTTAATATTGAAAAAAAAGTGGGGTTATCAACCCCGGACCCGAAGAAGTCAAAATAGTGTTAAATGGGGACTAAAAACTAGGTTTCGCAATAGGGTTTTGGGTTTAATTGTGGTTAAAGGCCAACCCAATGTTATCATAAAACCTGGGTTTAAAAATTGTTTCAATTAAAAGTTTAAATTTAAATTATTAAAATTGAATTTAAATTTGGGTTAAAATGGCCTAATCTCAACCCTGCTCCACGAGGAGAGTGGAGCCTGAAACCCGGGTTTTATTCTGTTATTTCGTCGGATCCTCTCATCTCCAAGTTCCAAAAATATGGACAAAATAGCACAGCAGTTTTTGGGGTTAGATCTGGGTTAACTGTTCTGCATTTTAGGGTTAACTTCACTCCAAAAAAATCGGGTTTGCTAAACTCAACTCCAAAATTGTTTGATAACATTGGCCTGGGGTAACAACCGACACACTCACACATGTTATTAAAGAGCAACTTATTGGCCACAGACGCATACGTTGACTGGGCGAAACTTTAAAAATCTAATTTGCATAAATCCCAAGGTACTTGTCATGTCACAACTGTTAGTCTTAAGTTTGTTTTGGGGGGACAAGATCAGTGAACATTCACTAAGCTAATCTATGGGGGCACCAAATATAAGTTGTCGTACACAGGTATAATTGTGCCGAACAAACATAGAACTATATCCGAATTCGAATATAAACGAAATTGTAAAATTAAAAATTAATTAAAACATTGTTAATTGACGTAATAAGTCAGTCGCATTTTAGCCACCTTTGGTTAAAAAACGGAGCCACTACTATACTAGCGCAGTGTTGAGCATAGCCTGCTTTTGTAATAAGAGACGAGTCTATAATGCTAAACATAACCAGATTCCGTGTCAATAGTTCTGCCTCCAGGCAAAACAAAAAGTTGTCATTTTTGGCGTGTGCCAAAAAATCTCCCGACAAACGTTAATGAATCTGCACAAATTATACATTAAAATAACGCTAAAATGTTAAACTGCGGTACCCTGAAATTAGAGTTTTAATTTAGACCTTTAAATCTTTTTAATTAATTTTGAGATGATTAAAATTTGACTTGATGCTCAAATCGTATTAAATTTTAATCCTTCAAAAATTAATTAAAAAACTTTAAAGGCCTAAATTAAAATTCTAATTTTCTAATTCCTGGGTACCGCAGTTTAATATTTTAGCGTTATTTTAATGCATAATTTGTCCAGATTCATCAACGTTTGTCGGGAGATATTTTGGCGCACGTGAAAAAATGACAACTTTTAAAATTTCCTATGTTTAACACATGAAATCTCAACTGTGAGGTGAAATTACTCGACAACCGTAAGAGTTACTACTTTAATTTTAAAAAACTCGTTAAAATATACCATTTGGACAATAAAATATGTGAAAATCAGCGAGATCGGAGAAAATAGAAAAAATGACCCCATAAGTGGACCCCCCCTTAAAGTATATTAAGTATTCACATTAAGTATTACATAAGAATGTATTTGTATAAGTAATAAGGTTAATTACTGAGAGGACAAGGTTTTCCGGTCGCTGACAAGTTTACATCCGTAATTTTATTGTTGAAAAAGATCTATTCTTCACTCAATAATAGAATAATGGACTCTTCTTAAAGTTTATTCTGAGTAAACTTGCACAGGTACCCAATCCCCAAAAGGGGCATTATTCTGCTGCAGACCAGTAAGCAAAAATCTGGTCAATGTAAACAAAATTCACAGGGGGCCTTTTCAAGAAAGGGTAGAGTAGAGTTAAAATTAACTCGATCCTTTTCATTCATGAGTTAAAAGCACGTAAGCATGAGTGGAGTTAAAACAAGTTAAAGCGAATTAAAACAGTTAATTTCAACCCTACTCTACTCTACTCAACCCTTTCTTGAAAAGGCCCTGGGAACACTAATTTGATTGTTTCAGAGTCAACCCTGAAAAGATGCTGCTCCTGTTCCTGTACGGCAGTCTGGTGCTGGCGATCGGCGGAGTCAGCGGAAGATCCACCTCGTCGCGGATGGATGACTTCGAGATTGATCGTCGTAATCGCTGCGAACCCATCAGCATCGATCTTTGCTCGCCCCTACAATACAACAAAACACTCATACCCAATGCCTTTCAGCATCAGACACAGTCTGAGGCTGACACTGAGCTGCGACAGTGGACTCCGCTCATCAATCGCAACTGCAGTCACAGCACCAGACTGTTCCTCTGTTCACTCTATGCACCCGTCTGCACGGTCGTGCATAGAGTGATACCGCCCTGCCGGCACCTCTGTCTTAGTGTTCGACAGGGCTGTCTGCCCGTTATGCAGTCTTACGGGATTGAATGGCCACAGGCCCTTCGCTGTGAACAATATCCCAACCCAGAAGAGGATATGTGTATCTCTAAGGGCACTGATTCAAATAAATGAAGATGAAATAGTTGGTAGTGACTTGCAGTTGTAAATGCATGATTTTGGCATATAGATTGGCATATTTTGAAAAAAGAATTTATGTATAAACTAATCTGTTGTGTTTAGCATAATCAAGAGATTTTATTAGGCCAAGAATAAGACACTGAGTTAGAGATGAGCATTTCGGCCCGTCGGCCCGGCCCGGCCGGGCCGACCTCCATTGGTTAGCGGGCCGGGCCGGGCCGGGCCGAGAAATTTTTTAACTGCGGGCCGGAGCGGGCCGAAACGGGCCGGATCAGCTCTAGAAAATGTTGTAAAATCACTAAAATTAGCTACACATTTACTGATTCTGTTATTGTATTGCAAAATTTAACATTTCGTAGCATAATTTAGCCTCTCCATCTTGCATTAAAGCTTTAGGAATAATATTGTTAGCAAAATTTTGGAATTTTTCTTTTGGCGGGCCGGGCCGGGCCAAATTTTGGAACGGGCCGGGCCGGGCCGGGCCGAAAAAATCTGGCCCGTGCTCATCTCTACACTGAGCCCTTGGTAATGTATTAAGCTTGCAATATACAGAAACTGTATGCAAGAGTGTAATGCAAATGTTGAGGGTTAAAATTGAGGAAAGCTGATTTTAGGTTTCATCCCTCAGTGGGCAGAAGAACCTTTTGTTCTGCAAACCTATGTCCCTTATGTTAAAAATTGATTGAAAATTGAAAATTTTGAAAAGGTGACCTGTTGCCGTTTGGAGTCTAATTCCCTAAGGGCTCTAAATTTTCTCAAAGTATGGACCAGGATATCGGGTACATATGTGCCAAGTTAGCGGGTTTAGGTTATGTAAAGAGTTGGTAGTGGCTGTTTAATTATGTGGCTGACAGTGAAAAAGTGCTCGAAATCGGCATGTGACAAAACTATATTGAGTTTAACAAAACAAACGAGTTTATGGAATTTATCTGATCGCAGAAGCAATATCGTGACTCCATGCAATTAGAAAAGTTGCATAGAATGAAGGTTTGTACCGTTCAGAAATTTCTCAGAAAGGCCCCCTCGGGCTTTGAACCAAACCATTAACTTCATGCATCTGCATGAAAAATCGAATAAACACTGTAAAACAATTCCTAACTGTTATCTGTTCTTTTGATAATGATCGCTGTGTCAACCAAGAAAAATAGATAACAATTATCAGATACAAAAGATCCGTTAGTGATTAGGGGAAGTTGCCCAAACATGGACAAATTCGATATTAACATAAACAAGTCGTCGTAACGGTGGTCGTCTCAGGTGACGGTTTTCAAAAATTTCAAACTTTTGAAAAATTTAAAATGAAGCAGTGGGCATCAAGAAAATGCATATGCTAGCTCAGTTTAGGACGTTCTTCAAGAAGAAGACAATTAAAATCCTGTATAGCTTACATAGAATGTTATCCCGAAAGGGTAGCAAAAGGTGGCAGCATAACCTGGGACAGTCACCCAAATAACCCCTAAAAAGGGAATGATAGTACCCTAGTGCTTTTTAGTTCAGTTTGATTAATTTTAGTTATTCTTTATAGTTTCACTATGACCAGAGCATCTGCGTAGTGGTTTCAACTACCATACATTTGCGGTTTCTGAAAGAAAATGATGGCCGTTCGGCTGTTCTGGCTTGATATATTTTATGCAGCAGTTTTTATTGCATTTATTGCCAAAATATTATAAAGTAAAAAAGTAGTTCGAATAAGGTTTCGATCTGGGTCCGGAACACAGCAAGGCGGACACTCTTACCATTGCACCACCCTGACCTTGTTGAAATATTCGCCAGAGGGAAAATTATGATTTACATGTACGTTAATTTCTAACAATTTATTTTATATGTTAAATTTTAAATCAAAGCAAATACTAATGAAACAATTATAATGCAAGTGCAAAATCAATAGCTATTTTCACACGAAAATTGCAGTCTTAGCTATTTATTGAATTCTTGAAAATTGGCCAATCCAGCCAAATAACGCCCGTGTTTCGGTAGTATGAGAAAGGTAGTAATCGTTTGGAAAATAATTTACAGAGGGAAGAGATTTTAAGTAAACCATCGGGGACAATGCTATAAAAATTGCAAAATCATAAAGAAACGGCTGGGCAAAAGATCTGCGTACTGGGGACATGTGTTGAAGATAGGACGGAAATCCTCCGCGCCAAACAATTTACATGCAAAACATAGGAGTTCAGATTGGTCAACCTATTACTAATATACCGCCTTCGGCGGTATAAAAATATACCGCCTATGGCGGTATAAAAATAGGAGAAAACATTGCCTAATATGAACACCTATCGTATTATTTTATGCTTCATAATTCTATTTTAGTATTGAAATTTGTGTAATATTGGTTTACGAGTAGCTTAGCTGAAATCATCAGTTTTAAAGCAAACGTTTTAAGTATAATTACATCAACGCTTCACTTATCAACTGGCTAAAGCATTTGCATTAAAATTTGCAAACAAACATCAACAGGATAGTGCAAATGAAAAAAAACCGTAGTTTCCCAATAAAATAGCTTAGATTTTACATTGACCATATTTGGGCCCCTCACAAAATTTGGGCTGTCCATATTAGGGCACATCGTTGAAAATGGCACCTAAATTATTTCTACTGCACAAAAATTTACTGGGTCAACTTTAAGTTTTGATATTGTGCGAGAATAATCTAAAACCAAATCTCTATAAAATTATATAAAACCTGCTGGTTGGTTATACCTTAACTAGACTTGAGAATCCTTGTCTCAAAGTTCCTGTTCTCAAACCCCGTCCACCTCATATTTAGAAGACGTATTGAAATTAAGAGGGGGACAAAAGGTGGGGCGTGAGCAGTGCATAGGCTTGTGTAAGTACTGTCGTCAGTCAGAATTAATAAAAGTGGCGACATTTTTCACACTTACAGTAAGTACTGACGTAAGTATTGACAATGTATGACTGTCCTGTTTGTATGAAGACTTATTCACATCGTCAAAGCCTGTACAATCATAAAGTGAGGACTCATCAGCTAGACAATGTAAGTAACGAAGCTACAGCTGATGAGAGCGATAAAGACGGCGCTGACTCTGATCAGGATTCAAATATGACCAGCGATGATGCTAGAGACCAGGAAACTGAACAGCTAGGCGCTTTCTGGAATGACCTAAAAGCTGAAGCCTTAGACAGGCATAATTCCAAGTTCAAGAGGCTTCTAAGAGAATATGAAGAAGACGGTTATTCATCAGCTGGGGCTAGATGTGAAGCATTAGCCGATTTAATGCCACGTATCCGCCAGACGCTTAATGAGTTGCTATTAAACAAGTTCACACAACTTACTGCTTTCCGAAATGATCCAATAATAAAAGAAATACACGACAAGAAGGATTTGTTTGAAGAAGACAAAGCTATAGACTCCAGGGATGCTTATAAATTGGCAATTCAAAAGAATAAAAGCATCGACATTTATATACTTGCTAATCTGGCGGAATTGAATGACCAAGACGACAAAATCTCGGCAGAAGAAGAAACGATTAATAGAAACACGTAAACTTAACACCAGTATCATTAACATTACTGATGCAGTAAAAGTGAATGTGTAAATTGTTGAATATATTCTTGAAACAAATGAAAGTGTCTCACATTGGTGTGCAAAAGAAGTATAAAGTATTCTGACAAATAACTGTATTTACTTGGCACTTTGGAACGAAGAAGGCGGAAAATTGTAGTGGGATTACTAATCTACAAAACAGGTCCTACGTTTTATAGTTATATACAAAATACATTCGCGATGTTATCGCTAGGACGAAAATAGCAATGACTATTAACTGGTTTCGTATGAATGATAATGCTATTTTTGATGCACAGAACAACGTAGTGAATTCTTAAACAAGTCAACGGTGTTGGTGTTCAACAGAAAATGTTAACAAACTAACTTTCAACCAGTTTTGTGCGAATTATGTTGCCCTTAAAGCAGATGGTAACGTGAAGATAGTACAGCAGTAAACTCTAATTCACTATAGCAAGTTTTGCTTGACAAAACTGCAGCTATAACTGCTGACTGGTTTTGTGCGAATCATGCTGTTTTGTTGGCGTGACATCACTGAATTCCAGTACCACTATAGCGAGATTTGTTGATAAACAAATACAAGCAAGATGTTTTGGTTAAGACAAAATACAAGAATAACGCTTAACCGGTTTTGTACGGTTACTGTTGAAATAGTTTTATCAAGTTGAAGATTGCAAGTGTCTACTCGTCTACTAAAACAGGTTATTTGCTTTGCAGCTAGACAACTTCCTTACTCTGGTTAAGGATACATCAGGAGCTCCTATTTTCTAGGATCCACTCTTGAACTAGGAGCAAGTAGGATCCACCGAGATTTGAACTAGAACTGGATCCTATTTTGATCCAGAATCGGCATTTTATATCTACTAACAACAATCATATCTCGCTTCTGCGAAAATTTATTCTATTTCAATTTGATAAGAAACCTACACCTATCCAAAGACAGCGTTGTCCATATTAGATACTTGGCCAATCTCAGGATTCTTGGGAATCTCAGGATTGATTGAAAATCTAAAAAATTAGATAACTGTTACCAAATATTGCTGGTTAAGTTCAAACATTTGAATTTTGGCATAAGCCCTCTAATTGGAATCGCTAGCCTGTAACCACTAAATGTTCAGTCAACATAATAATAATAATAATATGAAGATAATAATAATAATAATAATCAATCCAATTTGCACTAATATTATCCATTTTCGGTGCTGCAGCTATTAGCTTGTTTCAATGTGAAGAAAAGAAAGAAAGAAATTGAAAAAGACAGAATGAAATGAAAGGAAATGAAAGAAAATGAAAGAAAAATTTCCCACTAAGAATTTCACTAACACTATCAAACTTTGTTATCAGTTAGACAGCTTTCGGTTTTGGTTGCATCAACAGCATTTTGGTTGCATCAACCTTTGACTTATAAGAAGTACCCTGTCTCAATTTCTCATCTAGAAGACCCTCATTTTGACAAGTTAGAAACAATCTAAGACACACACTTGACATTTATGTGTAAGTTTATATGCTTGTCTGTCTGTCATCATTGTCGTCGTCGAATTAGGTGGCCGATCAGGATCTACTCCTATACTCGGGGAATAGAACCCTTGCTTCACCTCATCAGCCATATCTAGTATGACTCTCGCTGTGTTGCCCGGATGCACTCCACACAGTGGGAGGCTGGAGGGGACCCATCTTGGCCTTTCGGCTCCGGGCTGTCTACCGAAGCTGTTCACACTGTCCGTTGCCATAGTACCACAGTTTCCTGAAACAAAAGAACAAAATGTTGGTAACGATGCGGTTTGCAATTCAGCACTCAGTTGGTGTTGTATTCTCTGTCGTGCAACCTGAGCAGCACCACGTCTCTTGAAGTTGACCGGATTAGAAGTAACATTGTTGGAGTCATCAGTTACATCTAAAATGTTGCACTCTATTGGATAGAGCAACTTAATAGGTCTGATTACAGATTTTCCATTGCTTAGCCGCAACTTGACGGAACGGATATGACCATCGTTGGATTTGTTCAGTTCAGTAATTTTTCCTAATCTCCATACAGATCTTGGCAGATTGGATTTGATAATGACGACAGTACCCACAGTAGGCTCAATGTCAGACGAATTGCGAACTTTATGACTCGTTTGCAGATCCCGCAGAAACAATGAGTCGAGATTCCAGTGACGTCTCTCTCCCCGGGAAAGTGCCTCAACCGAGTCATCGCGGTATCTCTGGCGGCCAGCCGGATCCAAGCGGTCATCGTCACAGGGCCAGGCGTCGAGACAAACCATCCGCAGCCACTGCGGCTACGACACTGCCGCATCAGTCTTCTGCTGATCCACTCACTGTTGCATCCCTGCTGGCCGATCACTTGACCTCAGCGACCCGTGACCTTTTGACCTCTCAAAGTGACCGTCGGTCAACCACCCTTTGGGATCTTCATCCCTCTTCTTATTACACCACTGCTGGTGGTCCTGCTAGCTCTTCTTATACTGCCTTGACTGGAAACGGTACTGGGAGTCTTCAGTCTAGTCCAAATCGAAAACCGCGTCGTCAGTGGTCTGAACTGGGGACGACTACCAGAGATCTTCCCTCGTCTTCCCTGCCAGCGGATTGGGATTTGTGGGGACGTGCTGCAGACGGTGCTACTGGCAGCAGACTGCCTACAATTCTGTCCAGACAGGATACAGCCTCCCCTCTGCGAACATTTCACAATCCGCATAATCCAGAGCATTACAGTATGCTGGCTTCTGGTAAACACAGCGGATCCCTCTATAGATCGCGTCACAAGGACACAGTCTACCTCCATCAACTGCTCATGCGCGTGGCAGAGGAGCACAGCGCCTTTCGGCGTTCCAGGTCTCTAGCGCTGATGAGGGGGATCAGGAAGCAAGCCACGGGGAATGAGACCAGTTAGAGCACTTGACTCAGTTGCACCCAGCACCCCTTCGCAGAGGGTAGGTTGGTCACGTTGCCAGGGTACTGGTTGATCCCAGGCGTAGGGGTGCCTTTCCACCGGGACTCCGCGTCCTACTCTTGACGATAAGTGGAATAAGGGTTTTTAGCCGCCTGCCCCCAGCAAGACAGCACACGGGCACACCAATTTAACGCCTCATCCGACCGGCGGAGCTGTAGCCTAAGTTTCTTGATCAAGGAAACAGTGCAGCTTCATTACGGCTAAGGTGGGAATCGAACCTCGGACCTTTCGATCCGAAGTCCACCCAAATACCATTCCGCTACACGGCTACATGTCATGTCATCGTAATAACAGCCATGAAAGCCATTGATTATGTAACTATTGCGAAACGTCGAAATAAGCATTGAACGGAGCGAAAACACGAGTCCAGGACGTTGATCAAACCACTCAGTTTGTGATCTTTAGCAGTGCACGCTGCCGCTGTGCTATACGGGTTTGCGAGACTAATTCATTTGACATAGTTTGACCTTACGGTACTCAAGTGCAGAGACTGATGTTTAAGACTATAAATGGCTCATAGTTTGATCTCATCAAGATTTGTTCATCAAGAGCTTCCAAATGATACCCATATTTTGACGTATTGGTAATTGTTTTTTAAAATTCGAGAATCCGCGAAAATGTACATGTACACGCTTAACGACGTATTTATTTATGTGATTTTGTGTTTATCTTGTTTGGTGTTTTTGTTGTTTGTACGTGACGTATATAGCATATTAGTGCGTCTTTGACTACTGTGTACAGTCTGTTTTTGCTGTAAATACACATTTTTGGTATTTGTCACGGCCCTTTTTTGACAGTCATCTATCTTATTTTTTGCACGCCTCCTACTCACGTCTCGACAGGCGTTCCCAAAAGAAATACCGCTAAAATTTTCAATCTCGGTTTGGTTGATCTTCAAGGAATCTTTTGCACCCTTTTTAGGAATTTTGCATCTTCTTGTCTTGTTCTAACCTGCCTTAATAATGCGTCCTTTTCTGATTTCTTTTCTACCCATTCTTTAATTGCGTACTTTAATACCCATTCAAGTGTTCTCCAGGTGTATCCTCTGATTTTTCCGTGGAACAAGTTTAGTGACTAATGACTCAGAACGGTGTCAAGTAGCACCGACTCTAATTCCAGCAACGTTGCCAAATTTACAACCATCCTTGCAGCAATGTTCTTTCTTGGGTTTGGTTTCTACGGGTTCCGGGCTGGCCACCCTGTGTTCTGGAACTACTACCCAACGTCGGGGAATGCTACCCACAGTTCGGGGACTGCTGCATAAGGTTTAGTGACTGTTCCACAAAGTTTGGGATCTGTCCCCAAACAGTTCGGGGTCCTCCTGTATAAGTTCGGGATCTGTCCCCAAAATGTTCGGGGCCCTCTCGAATAAGTTCGAGATCCTTCTCGAAAAGTTCGGGGTCTGACCAAACACTTCGGGGGTTATGATCCTGCTGTAAATGCCCCGACTTTTACATTGAGAGCTCCTGGCGCAATCTAGGGGGGATCTTCAAGTTCTTGTCTGAAATGTTTCCCTATATGCTGAACCAGCCTAATGTTATAGAGTGCTGTTATCATGTTGTTGGTGTTGTAATAGCCCTCCATTTCTGAGCTTCGCCATTTGCTTGCAAAGTGGTGGGATTCATATTTTAGTTTGGTTCTCCAACGTCCAAGTGAATCTATTTTTTTGTGATTCCGTTTCTTTAGGGTTTTTGCAAGCCTACGGGTGTCTCTCTCTAAATTAATTTTAACAGAATCTTCTTGTTCAAAACTTTTCCCCACTAATAAAATTGCTTTGACTCTCAGGACTTTTCCGATGTTTTCAGTACTTCTCCTTTATGCTCAGGTGCTATGCGATCTATTTATTCTTCATTTTGCTTTTCTTTCACTCCTTGATACTAGCGTCTCTTGGTATGAGTTGCTCTGTTGACCCAAGATTTTGACACTAAGTGACTCATTCCCCCTGACTCCCGAAGTTTTTTCGGGTTGCACCAAAGTTTTTCTGAGTCGTTATATTTTGTCTTTTCCAGTTGTCCAAGACTTGGCCGTTCTCGGACACTCACACCGGCGAGTTGTACTGCTTTTTTTTTTTTTTTTTTTTTTTTTTTTTTTTTTTTTTTTTTTTTTTTTTTTTTTTTTTTTTTTAGTTGCGGGCTCTATTCGCGCACGCACTGCTTGTGTTTTCGAGGTTAAGCACATTAACATAGAGCGAGTGAGCGTACCCCCGTTTCGACTAGGTACTGATTTGCGGGGGGGGTGGGGGTCACTAGGGTCTGATTTTGCGGGGGGGGGGGTGGGCCGTTATCGTGCAGAGCATAGTTTTTGCTCTGATAACAGAGAGTGTGCCTAGTGGCACACTCTTGTATTATGTACTCTTGCTAGTATATATATATATATTGTTGGGTGGAAACTCGGGACGTAATGTCCCCGTTATAGCACGTCTTGTCGTCGTTTCTCCTAGCGCGGGGTTCGCTACAGGTGTACGGCCGTATTGCTGCACAAAATTTACGTAGTTGTGTTGTTTTCAAAAGTCAGTAGTTAGTAGATTATTTTGTTTCGTTTGTCTATCGTTCGTTAGCCTGTTAGTTTGTTATTTGGTCGCGTTTCGGTCAATGTCGTCACAGTTTTACCCAGTACGATGAGTCATTCCGAACTGACGGTGAGCTATGCAGATCGTAGGCAGTGGGGATCGGTTGGCTCCACTTTTACTGTAGCTAGTTTTGTAACTTCTAGTTTTATCACTAAAATTACTGCTAGGGTAACCAACACTAATCTGACATCCGTTATACCATTGTTAACCTTGTCGGTGGAGGAGAATAAGGGTTTGTGAGATATCACTCACTGAGTAACTGATTGCTGTCTGCGCAATAGCGCAGCAACGTAATAAAGTTATCGCTATCTTCATATTTCGAAGAATTGCTTGTAGTAGTTTTAGTATTATGAAATTGCTCAATAACTTAAAACGCATTCTGATGATTCTGAACTTAAAATTTTCGGAATTCTTCAGGGGGGGGGGGGGCTTGGTATAGGGGATGAAACTGATTACTTTTTGCATGCATGAACACTTTGAAACTGGTATAATGAAACTGAAAATTTCTTTTTGCAATAGCTAGCTTTACAAGTATAAAAGGAAGTGCAGACTTGAATTTTGGCAGTGTAGTCCGGCATTGGTCTAGTCCGTTTAGGAAACTAGTGGGTAGGTTTTAGGGGGTCTGATTGATGTTCCCAATTTGGGCCCTTCGTAAATTTATCTGATTGTTCATGTCTCTCGTACATTTGCGAGAGATGTTTTGCTGAAATTTATATTCGTAGTTTGAAAGGTAAAGCAGTACGGTTTTTTTTCATTTCGATACGATAAATTAGAACGGTACTACTCTCAGCAGATATTCTCCAGATTGATTCTCCATTGATTCTAAGGCCTAGGTATCACACACCAAGCACATATCTGCAATCCCTTACTGAGTCCGATATAACAGTTTATTCAATGAGATACAGTATCCTACAAAAAGTATTCTCCTTGCCAAAGCATTGGAATTTGAGATATTATTTACAGCTTCCATGATGCTATTATGGTTTAACTTAACATATAATTGAGTGAAATCAGAAGTATATATAGAATTTGCGGCATTTTCCTATTGTTTATTTAAAGTATTAATTATTTCATTACTATTATCAATAATCCAATAAAGATTAGATCTACCATTAGATCTGCTAACAGTTTTTGCATAACTTTTTAATAAACGGACAAATAATTTAAGGGCATATTGTTTTAGTTGCTGCATGTTTGTTGGACATTATAGCTCGAAATTTAACAGGATTTTTTTTGGAATATAGGTAAAAGTTGTATAAAAGGTAATTGCTTATAACATAGATTTTGAAATTTTGAATTCTTATAACATAGCAACCCATATTTTTTGATTCATTAAAAATTGTATCTAAAATATTAGATATTGAATTTTACACAGTTCATAAGTTTCGGAGGGAACCCCGGGATCTAATCCCATTTTCTTACGCAGCATTGATTTATACAAAACTTTACAAATAAAGGCAAAATTTTGAGGTGCTTTATCTATTCTGGTAATTACAAAATGTTTTTCATTTTATCCAATTCATTAGCAGAATAATCTGATAAAGCTTTGTCCGTTACTTTCATAAAAGGACGAATTTTAGCAATTTCGTCTGAAAGTATTATTAATATAATTTGATATCCAGTCATAGTAAATTCTTTATTATTTTTATCCAATTAATTAACAAAGGTTAATAATGCTGCTCGAGTATTATTTAAAAGTTCGTTAAAATCTGCTTCAGGAAATCTATATTTAGTTCCTTTACCAAGAAACCATTTTAACTGTTCATCTTTAACTATGTTTAAATTACTAGTAACTACATGTCCGCAGTTACTATCAGTATAATCAGGATAAATGACTGTCTGGATGCTTGATAGGGAGGTTTACTTCTCAGATATTATACCTCGAATCCTTAACATTAAGGTTATTTCATGGCTGATACCGATTTGGAAGTTAAAGACTGCTCGTGCATGCATAGGATTATTATGATAACGGAAATAGTAGTGAACACTACAACACCAATAATTTGTATGGCCCACTTTTTTGTCGTAATCTCATCTGCTGCTGACAGTTGCGTCGTTAGTAACAGATTGGACGTTGGTAATTTGGAACATGACAATGTTGGTACTTGTGTCTATTGCACAAGGACATAATTTCAGTACCTGCCAATGAAAATCTTTCTCAAAGGATTATTGAACCATAGGTACACCACTTGAAGTTTACACAGTGATTGATCATCCAAACCATGTGAACTATGACGAAATGAACAACTTCAAATGTGATGAATGACGATGCAGCAAAAATGAATTGAAACCCTATTGTTGTTAGACTGTGCAAGCAGTGCTTGAAATGATGCACTGAATGGTCAGTTTTGTTTCTTGCTTCAATCCTTCCAAGAACGTATTTTCCCTCAAGATCGTCCTTCAGAATGTTCTTTCTTTAGCTTCCTAATTCCGTTGATGCTGAGAATGTTAAGTGAAATTTGAATTAATGCGCAGGAAGTAGCATATATATTGTTAGTACGCGAAATAAAGGCATGCTTGTAACCAAATGTTGGAGAATTTCTCCATCATATGGCATTACCTTTGCTGATTGAAAAGAAAAAAAATATTGTCATCCAGGAAAAGAAAAATATGTAAGAGGTCCGCAGACGTAGAACAGAATTGCCTTGGGTCCAAACCAGGTGTCAACACTTTTCCAGTGTGCTATAACAACATAGCGGTTGAATGCCATAAAAACAAAAAGAGTTGACCCAATCCACCACTCTCTCCGCAAATTAAACCTACGTACTCATCCATTAGGTTAAGGTGGTAATTCGATTGTGCAGGAACAATACTCTGTATCCTGCATACGGTCCCAGTTGTCCAAAGTTCCACAGCGTCAGCAAAGCATAAAACTTGCCATAATATAAAAGCTGGTTTCCGGAACTCCTTTCTGATCAACAGCAGCAGCCCAATGAAAACATTTAAAAAGCAAAACGGAGTTCCGACAGCACAGTATACGATTCCTATTGAAAGAAGATTCATTCCTTGGCATCAAAAGTTTCAAAGCAGATAAAATGCCGCTTTTGGATGGATAAATGGATGATTGGATAAAAGCAGCTAATTGCTCTGTTTGCTTTGCAAATAAAATGTACGAAGAATGAGATAACAGATATTCTGAGGTCAATTGGCTTTTGCTTCTATTGTGTCTATAAATAGACAACATATTTGCCGCAAAATACTGTTGGGGCAAATGGAAACACTTTTTTGGAGCAAGGTAGGCACAAACTTCTTTGGATTCAAACGTTTTGGTCGTTTCAGGTTCCATAATTGTGAGGAGAAGGATACAAATGGAAACCCGCAAACTTAAAATTTTTAAAACATTAATTCAAAGCCATAATTTTCATGATGCAATGGAGCTGCGAAAAACTAACTTTAAGCACAATTAACTGAAATTGTTTTGCAGAAAGTGGTTACCGTTTTCCCCCTACAACCCAGGAGCTCTGACTTACCCACGTAACACCCCAGTTTTACCAGATAAATAACAGTAATTTCGTTTTCTGGTAAGAATTAATGCGCATTATTACTGTTACTGTTGCTGTTACTATTGCTATTACTGTTGACGTGACAAATCCACCACACCCCGAAACCAACGGACATCAACTAACGGCTGGTTGGACTGTAGAGATCCACTTCTTCCCCCATGTCTGTGTATCTATGTGTCTATGTTTCTGCAGTGTAACATTAGGTGACTCTTAAGTTCTTAAAGCTTATGGCGGACGACCTACGACTTAAAACTCGGTGTCGATCAATTTCCCAAACTTTAAGCTCTACAGAATTAAGAATTGCTACTTAAGACTTCAGTGTGCACTCTGGATTAAGATTTTACTTCAATCCACTAATGCACTGGATTAAAGAGTGGTTTCCTTACAATGATGCTATCTCTCATTCATTAGTTACCCATTATGCAAGTTAAATCCAGTTGAGTCAAGTTGGAGTTGAATTGAATTAATATATACGCGTTTTGACGTCTTTCACTTTTGGGTTTTTTAAAGGTTATATTCCATAGCATTTCAAGTTCATTTCAGTAAAAATGTCAAATCAAGGTATATTGTCAAGATTTCTGCTTTGCAATTTGTAGCTTGTTATGCACAATGTGTTGTAAAGCAAGTATGTATCGATGGAGTAACGTATCGGCGTGTATATGGGGCTATATAAGGCTGACTAGGCTGACTGATTGATTGACTGACTGGCTATAGATGTTGTCCCTGTTCGAATGTATGGGAAGACATGCACTGCGTATTTGTATCGTAAGAGTTATAGCATTCGTCTTCCCAAGAGTAATCCAAATTCGAACAAACTCTGATTTGTCGAAATCAAATGTGGGAACGTCAAATGGGAAAGGCACTGTTACCGTATGTCTGTGACTAGTGTTCACTAACTTCAAACACTAATATTGAAATATGTATTTGACATTGCTTCGGAAGCCAAATTTTATTATTATTATTATTATTAATATTATTATTAGTATTATTACTACTATTACTATTACTATTATTATTATTCTTATTATTATTAATTTCTCGCCGTGCTACAATATCTT
>JASAND010013015.1:0-13909 GCA_030248195.1 Trissonchulus latispiculum
ATATTGTAACTTTAATTGTGATGTTTTAGTGACATAGCCAATTCCAATTTTTAAAATTACATGACTAGCTTTCTTTGGAACTTTTGATTGAGCAATGGTATCTAAATGCTTCCTTCCTTTACTGGTGGTTGTGCTTTCTTTTTATTGCATAATAATTGACGTTTAAATAAATTAAATGCAAATGATCAGTCGAAATTTTCTGTTAGACTGTTAGTAGCAAACCTAACAGTAACAGTCCAACAATACTAGCTCAAATGCAAATGCTCGTTCAAATTCAACTTCAAATTCAAAACCAAGTTCAAATGCAATACTTGCGTTTGAACACTGGTGGTAGACACCGTTCAAGCTCTGTTAACAAACAGTCTAACAGTAGTTGAAAACTGTTCGTTTATGCAACGAATTTTACCGTTCAACTGTTAGACTGTTAGACTGTTCAGCAACCGTTCAAGCTTTTATGCAACAGGGCCCAATGCTCGATTTGTGGCTACTCAAATTTTGATTTTGAAAAAACACAACTGTCAAAGAACTGTCACAACTGTCTCCCCAGGCATCACCTCGAGTCGACACAGGATGAGCTTTTGCTCTGTGCTCTGGCATTCGCAACGGATCCATTCCTCATAAATCAGGATAATACCGGGCATAGACCGAACTTACCTGATGTTTTATGCAAGGTAGATGATGTTTTATCCATCCTGCTGCCTTCTTTTACATTTCTAGAGTTTCACAATTTGATATTCTAATATTAATCACTTTTGAGCGTACAATTTTGCTAAAACAAACAAACAAACAAACTACGAACTTGCCCACATGACAGTTGCCCCCACGCCACTTGCCTCTCCGTTACACTTGCCCCTAGCGACAGTTGCCCCCAAATGGAAAATTTTGTTTTGTAGTATTTTTTGCCTTGTTTTCGAATGTTATTATTTTATTTATGTGTTTAATGTTAATCCAGACAGGCTGCATTTACATAACAGAAACAGAAATAACAGCGAATTGTAATAATTTTATTCTTTTCTTCAAAAACAGAAAAAACAATTATAAAATTACAAAAGCTGTTTTAACAGTGAGAAGGATACAGTCAAAACGGCTACCAGTCCACGGATCCACGAGGATACAATGAAATCAAATACAATATCAAAATCATCAAAACGTGGACACCCAGAGTCAGACCAACCTTATTCCGCTACCGGTTTCGGGGCTCCACGGCGGGCCACTTCCTCAGGCGATTCTTCACACGCTGCAATCATTCTTCGGGGGTCAAATTTCGGGGGATCCAAGTTCTGTAGAATAGGCAAATGGGAAAATTGGGGTCTCTTGGAGGGTAGGGATCCGGGGGATTGGGGGGCCGGGAGGGCTGGGAGGGCTCAAAATTGGGATTGTTACCACTGTTACTGTTGTTGTTGTCGACTACTCCAGAATGGATGCTAGTAGCAAAAGTCCCGGGAGGTGGGGTTTTGTTTTTGCGAACGACGGTTTCCCAATTGATTCCAAAAGGATAGTCCGAAAAGAGTTGACTTATCCACCACTTTTCCTTCCTCTTTCCTCCTTCCTCTTCCTTCTTTGAAGCCCAGAGTCCTTGTGGAACATTTAGGTGTTGCCGACGGAGGTGTGCACTTTGCCCAGCGATCAAAAGCGGAACCAGTGTTACGAGCTCGGTCACTGGGTTGAAATATCGACTCAGAGGTAATTTCGATTGCACAAGCGCGAGCGTCGTTTTGGCGGAAATCAGGGGGGGGGGTGCTCTTCCCAATATGTGGGGGAGACTGGCAACCCACTCTCCATACGGTATAGTGGACACCGACATGACATTCGCAAAATGGATGCTAGTAAGCCACTTTCGTGTGATTTTAGCAGTCATAGCCATAATTTAGGAACTGTCTCAAATTGAAAATCACATAATACGATTCATTGAAACGTTTCCTTTTCTATCAAAAATGCGATTTCTTATGTTTATATTTTGTCTAAAAGCCAAACATTTCCATGTTTTGCTTACTGCAAAAACTAGGCTACGAAACTAAAATTATTGTGCAGCTAGTGTTGTCACGTTAGAGAAAAATCCGGGCCGGGCCCGGGCCGGGCCGTTCCTTATCATCCGGGCCCGGCCCGAAGCCCGAGCCCGAAACAGTCCCGAGGCCCGGCCCGGATTTCGTGCCCGAAACAGGCCCGAGGCCGGCCCCGGATGTCGGGCCCGAAACAGGCCCGAATCTTCAAAACTGGTGAAAATTATTTTTAATGTGTAGTTGTAGTTTTTAGCTGATAATAAACATGAATGATGATAGGAAATAAATGTAAAAATAGCACATTAAGTAACAACAATTTAATCTAACAATTTAATCTTAAACAAACTTTATTGTATATACATTGCTTTTAACCTCACCTGTTTGTCTCTCGGAGTTTTATATATAAACGTAGTCTGAATAAACCAATAGATACAATAAATTAATGCGCCACTCACTGTTGAAAACATTTGAAGAAAATCTATTTCGGTAATTAGAGAACGGCATATCGAGCTGTAGCGAAGTAAATGTGAAAAACAGCAATGATACTAGTTTTTAATCAATGTTTGATATAGATTATACAATAGATTAATATTTTTCAAATCAATAAAATGGAAAGCTTCTAGTTTCAAGTATTCTCAGTAAAAATTTAGTTCTTTTTCTTTCCATTTATATCAATTTTTCCTTTGGCCCGGAAACGGCCTGAGAAAAAATCCGGGCCTGTTTCGGGCTGGGCCCGAAAAAAATCCGGGCCGGGCCCGGGCCGGGCCGATCCGATCAAATCTTGATCCGGGCCGGGGTCGGGCCAGGCCCGGCCCGGGCCCGGCCCGGAGCCCGAGCCCGAAACAGGCCCGGATGACAACACTATGTGCAGCTGTATGAAAATCTTTGAAGATGACACATGACGCATGACGTTTTAGCAGTTTTTTGCCAAGCAAAAAATAAATCGCATGTGCGATTTTCCTAACGCATTTGTGCGAAAAAATACGATTTATTTGAACTTGAATCTTGAGACAGTTCCTTACATGATCTGCTTGTTACGGTGATCGATTCTGTGGACGACGAAGCCACACGAAAGAGGAAGGAAAAGTGGTGGATAAGTCAACTCTTTTCGGTCTATCCTTTTGGAATCAGTTGGGAAACCGTCCTTCGCAAAAACAAAACCCCACCTCCCGGGACTTTTGTTGGCATCCATTCTGGAGTAGTCGACAACAACAACAGTAACAGTGGTAACAATCCCAATTTTGAGCCCTCCCAGGCCTCCCGGCCCCCAGTCCCCCGGACCCCTACCCTCCCAGAGACCCAATTTTCCCATCTGCCTATTCAACAGAACTTGGATCCCCCGAAATTTGACCCCCGAAGAACGATTGCAGCGTGTGAAGAATCGCCAGACGAAGGGGCCCGCCGTGGAGCCCCGAAACCGGTAGTGGAATAAGGTTGGTCTGACTCTGGGTGTCCACGTTTTGATGATTTTGATCTTGTAAAAGCTATTTTAACAGTACACTCAGATAATGCTTTGACTCGGAGGAGGTTTGGCTTTCTTTTATTAATCATATAACTTAAACTTTAAGGAGGGCTATCGGTATGAATTTCGTTAAAATCTGCAGCGATGATTTCCAATTTTAACTAAATTTTTTAGACTCTTCAGTTAGATTATCCAAAATAAGACTATCCGACTGGACATTTTGGATCAAAAGCTTTATAAGTTTGCTTTTACATCTATTTGTTATTTGTTATCAGCTCTCATGTTTAAATTATACATCCTATTATACAACTATACATCCGAAAATAAAACAAACAGTACTACAAAACAAAATTGTCACTTTAGGGCAACTGTCGCTGGAGGCAAGTGACGTGAAGGCAACTGCGTGGGGGCAAGTTTCGAAGAAGTGAAAGTGACGGCCTTGCTTAGCATTACTCTAGGTTATTATGCACTTAAGATTCTGTAAAAGTCTGAAATTGCAAATCCAAATCGTTGATTCGTTTAAATTGTATTTTAATATTGCACATGACAAATATATACAAATAACTAACACCTTTGATTTAAGTTTTCTGATGAACAGCTTCCTTGCAGAAGCATTCTGCATTCTTCTAACAAATGGTTCATGTCATGAATCATTTGTGGCACATCGTTCTGGCAAAAGTATTTTGTCCGAAATTCTCGAGCCGGTGATTCATAATCGGAAGGATCTCTCAGTCTACAGTGTTGAGCAATTATACAGCACTGGCAGATTTTTTCCTGACACTCTACTCCTGCTTGAGTGGCAGTTGTGCTGCTGTTTGGCTCAGTCTGGGTGGACTGTTGCTTCATTTTTGCTTTAGCTCTCCATTCGTTGATTAGAAGTTGACGATGTTGTTTCCCCAGAAAGGAAAGCAGCCACTTGGCTTCTGAAACACATATAAGCAGCTGAAACAAAATCCGGGGATAGTAATAGTCATATAAATGCTAGTTTCCAACTGAATCACAGGTAATCTCTTAACCGCACACTTAATTTCTGTGTTTTTTGAAAAGTTGGCATAACCAACTATCTGTTTCAATGGAATGTAGATTGTGGAAACAAAGTCACTAATTGAAATGCTTCAAGATAGTAAAGAACGAAACATATCTAGAATGAGTTTAGTGAAGCACTATCAATCATTACATAGTTAAGGAAGAAGCTGGTGGTCTTTAGGAAGAAAAGCTAGTTTTAAGACTTTGCTTTTGTTTTAAGATTTATACTATTTTCTGGGGAAAGGATGAGTTTCGAACTCGTCTCGTTAACTTGATTAAAATCTGTGATTAAATTGATTTAAATTTATTTCATCGTGTCTGCTGCAAGTAATTTTTAAATTTGTTCTGCACTGTTCGCCCTAATTCCCCAATGTCCAAGTTTGCCAAAGACCCATACTCCTGTGCTCTTTAAATCAATCTGATGATACAACTTTCTAGTGATATGCCAGAAGTCATATATGTACCCAATAAGCATATTAATACAACGCTTTCCTTTACTACATCTTCTCTTCATTCCTTGCATTATGTAGCGGCGTCATAGCTATATTGGATGATGAAACAACAGTCTGACAAAAAATTCTTGAAAATTCAATGGTAAACTTAGCCCATTCCCTTCATTTACATGAAACTAGTCTCTATAAGGTTTTTTAAATACATCTTGATGGAAAGTAACAGCAGTCAAACATGTTTGAAAATCCTATCTATTCTATACCGGAAACTAATTGAAAATCAGGGAATTTTATTTTCGGAAAACATGCTGATGTTGATCCGTGACCACTTTTTTCAGGATTTAAGAATTGGACATGCATCATACAATTTTGGCTGCGATTTGTTATTACACTGAATCGGACCAGAAGATTTTAATAAATTTAAGCAGCGAAACCATAATTTAGCTATTATTTTTGTGCAGTTATTCGGCTATCGACATGTGTGTGGCATCACTTTTCTAAAGCGTTGAAGTCAAAGAAGCGGATACTCTGAAGTGAATTGTAGACATTTGCATTTTTCTTTCGAAAGTCTTGAAAATGAGAATAGAACAGCTGATTCAGAGTCGATTCCGTGAGTTGCTGGTTAAGCAATAAAAGAACTTAGCATCTAAATTCTCAATTCTTAATTGAGCTGACAAGCTATCATATATATTGTTACCCTTATGGTCATCCATTATTGTTTTCATGGGATCTAATGTCTCTTCCATTGGCACGTTACAAAGCTGAGACTGCTTGTATATAGCTTTTACTCTGAGCATAATTTTATCAAAAAGTTTGGCCATCTTTCCTTGAATCAATGATATGCACATACCAACCAATGCCAGACCAATGAAGACAAATACTAACCCAACCAACATTGTGTTAGATTTTCTTGGAAGTACGTCTCCTGAAATAAGGAATACTGCTAGCTTAATTCTATGAATTCTGGAAACGTATGGACGTCAAAAATCAAGATTCTCTATGTATTTCAGATGTTCAATAAAAAAGCAGTGTTGGCATCTGGGATGGGATCCCATGGGATGGGATGGGATTGAAAACTCATCCCATGTGGGATCAGTGGAATTTTGTGGGAACATTTTGCCTTAATGCCTTCAAACATCGTTTCCAAATTTTGAAAAAGTGAATTTTGGTAAATTTGGTAAAAAAATGTTTGTTCAATTTCATGAATGGCGTTTTTATGACTACCAGCAAAATGGAGCTCTTTAAGGTGCTGGTATCGCTTTGTGTAAATGTAACCTTACCTTACTGGCTCCAAACTTTATGATGAACGTTGATGAAACTATCCAAATATGGTGCTCTTTTGACAATCTGGGACCAGTCACGCATTTTTAAGTGAAAAGAGCAGTATAGGTCAACACAAATGGGACCTGTTTGTACAGGCGTATCTTTGGCTTGACGAATAGGGTCATTAATCATACAGGTATGGTCATTAATCATCGGGTGCAGATGTCTTTCAAGGTCATTGTTGGCCAATTTTGCCTTTAGCTTGATACGCTTTGTAACATTGTACTAAATTTTTAACACAGTGTTATTGGACTATATTGCCTACGTATGTAACTTTACCTATGTATTCAACTAGTTGGCTTACTTGCCTAATCAGTGTTTATTAATTAACGGCGTAATTAAGTAATATGAAGTAACATTTTCATACTTTTTTCAAACTTTTATTTACCTATTTGCCAATGACTGTTCTTACCTGCCCAGCTCAGGGCTCTAAAGACCAAACATATTTCTACAAATTTTTCTACTTTCTTCTATTCCAGCCAAAATTTCTAAAATTCTCCCTTTCTTGCATTTCCTTCTATTTACCATCTGGTCCTTTGTATTAACCTTGAAATGGAAGACATGTAACAAACACTTAAAGAAGACAAGATTGTTAGTTACGTACTTAAGAATGTGCTGATGTTAGATGCCTGCTAGTGTTAGCATATCTTTAGCACACTGAGGACTCAAACCTGTCAAAAGCCTTTCTCCCTACTAGCTGCCTGCTAGTGTTATCATATCTTCAACACACTGAGGACTCGAAGCTGTCAAAAAGTCTTTCTCCCTGCTAGCTGCCAGCTAGTGCTATCATATCTTTAGCATACTGAGGACACAAACCTGTCAAAAAATTTTCTCCCTATTAGCAGCCTTCTAGTCCTATCATATCTTCAACACACTGAGGACTCAAACCTGTCAAAAAGTTTTCTCTCCCTGTTTCCTTAAAATATCCTTTCTGTAAGCTGTATTGATTGCACCTGTCTCAATGAAATTAAAGATGTAAACAAGGGATTGGTTGAAAATGAAAATTTTACGTCTCCAATTACGTAAAATTGGCAGTACTTATCACTTTAATCTTTGTGTCAACGTAAACAGCATGTGTTGAACCAACTTCGGTCACCTGTTGGTAATTAGTAGTTAACTAATTAGTTAGTAATAATTTATTAAAGTTGACTATGAAAATTGGATGAAAATTGGTGATTATAGTTCTATGTCTCCAATTACGTAAGATTGGGAAAACGTTACGTGATAAGTTTTATGTCAACGTAAAGAGCATGTGTTGAACTAACTTCGGTCAACTAATTTTGTTTAGTAGTTAACTAATTAGTTAGTAATAATTTATTAAAGTCAACTATGAAAATTGGCTGAAAATGGGTGATTATAATTTTATGTCTCCAATTACGTAAGATTGTTGACACATATTGGGTTAATTATGGTGCCTGTGTAATAATGTAATAATGAACTAACTTCGGTCACCTGTTGATAATTATAGGTTAACTAATTAGTTAATAATAATTAAAGGTGACTATGAAAATTTGTGTGTAATGAAAATATTGTTACATAGAACTTTTGGTACCAAGACAATACAACTTTTGTTCAATAATTAATGAACAAGGGTATGCAAGATAGAGGTATGCAAGGTATTTTATGAAACCTAGCACAAGAATGCTGCAAAGTTGGCATATACATTGTGAGTTTGGCATGCTTATTGACCTTACTGACATTTGCAATCCAGTACTTTACATCATCAACAACAATGAATTCCGTTGAAGCCGGTAAGATTTTAATTGTAGCATTTTTATCCGTTGTATTTTTAATGATTGCATTTTAGTAATTGTATTTTTCAGTCGTCATATTTTGATTGACACATTTTCAGCAGTTGTACAGTTTCAACATTTCAGGTGTTGTTAAATATTACTTGTTGTGTGAAAATAATTATGTTTCAGGTACACGTGGAAAGTTTGAATGCCCTTCTTGCTCATCAATCTTCCAGCGAAATCATGACCTCCTATAAAGCACATACGACGTCAACACCAACCGACTTCCTGCGACACTTGTGGAATCACTTTCCCTAATGAACGGCAACTACGGGTCCACAAGAAGACTGCTCATTCCCAACCAAGCATATGCCCAGAATGCAGTAAATCATTTGAGCGACCACAGAACCTACAGAACCACATCAAACGAAACCACCCTGAAACATTTCCCTGCGAACAATGTGGAGATAAATTCCTGAGAGAAGACCGGCTCAAGGAACATATTGAAAAGGAACATCCACCCACCACCGGAGATCCATTGGAGGAAGACCCTGTTAACCCTCCACCAGATGCCAGTGAGATTTACCAAGCCAACTGGTATCAAATTAGAACCTACCACACCATCAAGAAGTTTATGCGCCAATACAACTTCCGTCTCAAGACCACGTCCATGAAAGAATTATGGGTATGTCAGCTTTAACTCCACCGCGAGTGTAGAAGGTTTCCGGAAAGTTGAGAAAAAACGACTCGAAAGTTGTCACCAAATGTCTCGAAAGTTGCGAAAACGAAAATCGAAATTGTCTCGAAATATTTCAAAACTTTCTAGAAATATTTGAAAAATGTCTCGAAACATGTATTAATTTGGCATGTTGGCATTTGCAAAAATGTTCTAGACAAATTCATCAAATGTCTCAAAATATTTTCAAGAAGTCTCGAAAGTTTAAAATCTTTCGAGACAAAAAGTCTCGAAAGTTGAAAAATATTTCGAGACAAATCACAACTTTCCGGAAACCTTCTGCACTCGCGGTGGAGTTAAAGCTGACATACCCATTAGAGCAAGCCCTCCTGTCAGTATTCCTAGACCACAAGTACAGATCTAAATGGAATGTTTCATTTGGTTTCATCCTCAGAAATATACTCAACGACGAATTGATATATTACTATGCCAGCAACAACACTTCCGTATTTACCTTACCTCGCCTCATTTCCAGCAAAGCAGAATTGGATCGGTTTATTGACGATATTGAAAGCAAAGATCATATTGAATAGGCGTTTCAACAGCGTCCTAACACTAAGTTTGTTGTAGAGGAAATTACTAAATGATGTACTGTACTGTTTGACTGGCCATTGTGCTGTAAATATGCATTAACAACGTAAATGCTATTATCAATATTATTCTTATGGCTACTACTTAATCACTGTTAGCAGTATTATTATTATTACTATTGTTATCAGTATTATTATTACTAATCCTATTATTATTATTATTATTATTATTATTATTATTACTATTATTATTATGGTTACTACTGTATAATCACTATGTTTAATATATTACATTACAATTTGTTATTATTGCATATTTCTACTTGTAAACTATTAACGAAATGTACAGGACATTACAGTAGACAAAATACTTAGTAGTAGTATTCACTTAGGGCACCACGTAGGTATTCAAGTTCAGAGGTATTGGCAATCTTAAAGCCAGTCATCTTATCGTGGATAGACTGAAGGCGTCTGTCAGTGTCATAGCAGTACTCCCAACATTGATCCCATTCAATGTAGTGACAGGCATTAGATCGATGACTCAGGTCACCCTCACAGGTGTGGACTACAGTCCTCTAGCCGGCGATCTAGGTGATCACTTTCTACGACGGTGGTAATATTGCCTTGAGACAATTGAATACCATTGTCGGTCTCTGTAATGTCTACAGAAGACACTATAGCGATTAGGCTCAGTAGTAGCAACATTATAACTTATAGCTCAAAATAATTTGTACACCTGTGCAGACTTTTTATGGGATTTCTGGCAGTAAGGTGTGGGTTCCAGTGTCACCCGTAGTTTATCAACATAGGTCTTGACAATGTTATCGTTAGTGTCACTTCTTTGCCTCAGATAGTTGACAATTGAGTCCATGGATCGTCCTCTAGCCCGGTGGTGAAGGAAGTATATACGGTACTCCCTACAAACATCAGTGTTGAAATCTTGCAACTGAATGCGATTATACTGTAGTTCCCTCCAGCCAATGTATGACATGAAGAGGATAGGTGGTAATCCGTTGCTGTCAAAATATTCGACCCCATTATCCTCTAGCCACATTGCAACCCAGTGTTCACCAGTCTCACCAGATGCCTCAGTGTTAGCAACAAGACATCCTGGACGGTATCGTGGTAGCTTATCACTGGGAAATACTCCTCGGAGAGGAACTTTGCAATGTTTCCTTAAAGTCTCAAGGATCTCACGGGTATTCATAGTGCTTAGTCAAAGAATGGCGTCCGATTATAGTCTATTGATATGAGGTTATCAAATTCTCCGTATATTATGATTTCTACACCCTGGGGATAAGTGGCGGCTGGTAGGGCCTTCTCAAGCTGCATCCTGAGTAACACATCACCTTCCTTGATCAGTTGCATTGCCCGTGTATCAATATTGTCTGGTGTTAGGTCAAAGGCAAAAATAGTGTATCCCTTGGCAAAGTCTTCGTAGGAAATATCTGCTCCCTTCGTTGATCCGGCCATATCGTTGCCTTCGTAGAGGTATATGAAGGGCATTGTATACTGGAACTTATCCCATGCCATCTTCATTGGCTGCTTTGGGACAAACTCATCACCAGGGCAATCTCACTGACATTACAGTGTTGGGACTCGAGGGGATTATGCTTTTGACTTCCATTGAATGCCTCTGACTTGACCATTGCCACTAGGACTCTACGTGGGAGTTGCCCGGTGAATATGGAATTTTCAACAACAGTCTGCACACCAGGGGCTAAATGCCTTGTCACCAGTTTAGTCCTCCTGATGGGGTACTTGACCGTCTCGTGGTCTCTCAGTACACCCTCAATTGCCATGGTGAGAGAGTCTTGTGGTCTGACTTTCCACACATACCAACGTATATCATCGGCTAAAAGTTTGTATCCACTGGTTGCTGACTGGAGGAGGATGTCGTCACTGTTACGGTGTAATTCCAGACTCAACTGACACTCACTCAGGAGGTATCGGTCTTGCTTGAAGAGGTCGCAATGAAGGGGTCCTGCCACTACTACATACCGGCCATCAGTAAATGGTATAGACCGATGCTTAACTGCAGTAGTGGAGATATCATTGAAATCACTATCCTTTGCAAATAGGTTACTCTGCAGATGAGATGTTTTTGCTTCCTTCCCAAAGTTGGCGATAGTCTCCAGGTACGCTCCATAGTGATAAAGGTCGCCACTGTTGTAAATTTCCTTATCGGACAGTCTGACCACTAGTCGTCTAATGAATGTCTTTGCTAGCATATTGATGGGTGCTACCGAGATACTACCGTCGGCTGCCTTTGCTACTGCCTTTCCATCTCTATCAGTTATCCGTAGCTTTAGGTAAAGGTAGTTTCTGTTCAGGTCAAGCATATACGATTCCTTTGGTACAAGGAATAGGTATGGACCATTACTGGTTACAGGATTTAGGGGATAAATTTCTGCCATGCACAGGTGGACAAGGGGGGGAAAGGGGGGGGAAATTTCCCCCCCTCCGCGAAGTCGCCCACAAGGGGTCTCGAAATTGCTCTCACAAGGGGTAAGAAAATTGGCCACAAGGGGTAAGAAAATTGCCCAAAAAATAGGTTTTACGACTAAAATTTCGCAAAATTTTCATTAAAAATCTCTGTTTTTCGCTAAAAAACGCCCAAAAAACGTTATTTTAGCTAAAAAATAGCTGTTTTTCGTTAAAAAACGTTAAACAACGCTTAAAAATCGCTTTCAAAAGTACGCTTAAGAAAAAATCGCTCTCACAAGGGGTACCCAAATTTGCTTCCACAAGGGTCAGTGAAATTTGGCCTCCCGTTCAGGTATGATGACATCTGGTCCTCATCTTTCTTGAAGTGTAACTTGATAACTATACTACCATACTCAAAATGTACACTTCTGCCAATGTGATTGTTTATATGGACTTTAATGCTGTTGACCACATGCTTATTCACAGGGACGTAGTGAGGTTCTGGAGAGTACTAAATGGTATTCCCATACTCTTCACCAGCCTTTACTACTGCCAGCAGGTTGCCGGTAGTTGTGCCCACCAGCTGTTCTTTCACGATATCACAATGGACTTGAAGATAGTGAAAGTTAAGGCTGGGTGGACGTTGTGCGTAGAATTTCTTTGTCCTCAGGGCATCTCTACCTTCGGATGGGTCTACTGTGAATTTCTGAGAGTCAAAGCCAAGCATGCGTACAATGGTAGGAGCAAATTGAATAAACCCGAAGTTGGGTCTTTCAAGGTGTTCTGGATTTTCGTATAAGTCTAGGTAGACTCGATCCTTTTCCTGATCATAAACGAAACGTATAGGAGGTGATTCCTGATGTTCATTAAGAATTGACTGAATGGTAAGGTTGATGGTATTTATCAGATCGTGAAGGTTATAGTATCTCCGTCTGTGTATATTACTAACTGCTCTCTCGTCTGTCTCAAATAGGACTATGATGAATGTGTCTGCATTAGAATTAATTGCTTTCCAAGCGTGAGGATAGATAAAGTCAACCATTGCAACGGACCACCTGCCATGTAGATGCAGAGGGTGAGCTAGCTGGTTCTCAAAGGTTCCGTCCTTTCCGGTCACATACAGGTAGAAACTCATCTTCGCTTCCGGAAGTGTAACTTAGCAAAGACCTTTCCGTACTCAAAGTCTACCGCCATACCGTGATCATCCTTTATACGTATTTCAATACTATCAAACTCCTTTCTTAGCACTGGTATATAGTGTGGATTATTGTATATTCGATCAACAGTATCATTATGCTTACCCTCGATACTGCAACACAAATGATGGGAGCAATGGTGCCACCACGTCGCAGTATATGAAGAGGGAATATAGTCCGCCTCTCAGGTCTGGTGCATTAGCGGCCACTGCGTATCTAGGTGGTGAGACTGTCTTTTCCTTTGGAACGACCTTGGTATCTGAGTATCCTAGTATATATTTTAGCTGTTTACTGAAGTGTAACGCCTTAAAGTCCGGTTTTTCATCCAGGGTAGTAGGTTTAAGTCCGACACGTCTATGAAGTTCATCATAGGCCAATTCACAATTGATCTTTTTTGTTAGCTCAAGGGTATAGTTGATGGCATCACAGAGTTGAAATATTGACTCATAGTTGTTTAGTGGGATATGCCCATGGAAGGTCTTCTTACCAACTGTCACTCCAAGTTTTGCATCATCCTTGTTTCCTACATTAAACCAGGTGACAGGATATCCGAGCTCTACAAGTGCCACCTCCCATTCACCTTCGAGGTCAATGCGGTGAGGAAGTTGCACTCGGAAATTGTGCAGTTTGTTTGTTGCATAGTCTGCTGTATTACTGGGTAGGCATAGGTAAAAATTCATTGTCTTCAGTTATCCAACTGTTGAACTTGTCAGGGTATCCAAGCCACTTGACAAAATACTCCTTTCGACCTTTTCGACGCCTGGTTTTTATAACTTTTTCTACCCAATAGGTGTCTGGTTCATCAACCTTTTGTACTTCTGGTTCATAGAATCCGCCGACCACCTCTTCGCCACCATAGTCTTCTAGGAGGTACATGGGTGGGTCACCTGTCCTGACACTTCTGATACGGAACAACTCTTCTGACCAAATAGGAAAGGTATCCTTTACCAAAGAGACCTTTACTCTTGCTGATTCGGACCATATCTCCCTTCTTCAATTTTGAATTCTTCCGTTGCTTCACTCTCCT